>KQ999921.1:5049-20332 GCA_001598015.1 Dorcoceras hygrometricum | reverse complement strand
AAATCTTTTTAAGTGGGGGAGAAATGTGAGACCTGAAATGTAATTAAGATTAGTTTGGTTGGTATTTTCGGGTCAGATTTCACATTTAGAGAAATTATGGAAGTTTTCGTATTTTTGAGATTTTTGGGGTAAAAGCTGGTTTCATGGTGAAAGCTGGTCGATTTGGTGAAATCCAGTCGCTGCGTGTTTTGATAACGCGAGATTCCTAAACGCCGTCGTTTTAGTGAAATCTGGATGTGTTGTGTTAAGTAAAAGCCGGTAGCATGTTTGTATCCAGCTGCTGCTTTATTTTGTTTGTTGAGGGCAAACGACAACGTTTCGATAAGTTGGCGATGTCGTTTGGATGTTGCGACTGGTACCAGCTGCGAGGATTTGTTCGCGTGTGTGTCGACTGGTTGTACAGCTGAGAGCATATGTCAACAATGGTCAACTCTACTGTAGCTTGCGTCTGGTTTCCTGTAGCTTGCGTCTGGTTGTTTTGCGCGAGAGCTAGCGACTGGATGACGTAGGATGTGCGTCGTCGTTTTAGTTAGCGCTAAGGAATCCAGTCGATGGATTAGCGACCAGATGGTGGCAGATTTGATGACGTAAGCGGTGCGACGTCGTTTTATTAAGTCGTTGCGACACCGTTTTGATTAGCGTTGTTTGAGAATTCAGCAGTTGGTTCTTTGCATCTGCTGGTTATAGTGTATCTGTTGGTTTTGTCGGTGGATGATTTTATCCAGCTTTTACGCATGTATTTAAGGAAGACTTGGTCTTCGATTTCAAGCACCAGATCCCATACTTAGCAAAATGTTATCTTGGTTGTCGACCTCTATTCTTCGAACCCTAGTACTGTTCACCGTTAATTTTATCCGGTGATTCCCGTCGTTTCCGACCACCATTTTGGACGTTCGAGGTAGCGTTGTACTCCTCACGAAGAGCTCTTTCGATTGATACCATTCTTGGAGGCTGTTGTTGGCTAGAGCGAGATCGCGAAGTTGCTGTCTTCGGCCATGTGTTGCGTCGTTGAGGTAGAACTTCGAATTGTTGATGAGATCTTAGTATTAGCCTTTGTTTAAGCTTCCTGTTTAGTTGTATGGGTTGAATTGTTGCTGGTTGAGCATGGCTCCCAGCCGTGAGCTTCTGATAGCATCTCTGAGAATTATGCTTCGTTGTGTAGCAGGTTTTAACCAGATTTCTCGGGATCCCTTTGTGGTAATTGTTGAGCAGAATTGAGGTACGGATTGGAGCTGGTAATACAGCGATGTTATGGCTTGGATAATTTGTGAGATGGCTATTGCTGGCTGCTGTTTTGTGAGATGACTGTTGGTTATGCGGTTTATACTTGCTGATGCTATTATTGTTTCGCATATGTTTATATGCTTGTTATTCCAACATGTTGCATACACGCATTTGCATCTCCGTTCAGATTTTGCAGCCATTTCTTTGTTGTTATTGTTCTATTTACTTACCAGGATGCGAGGGCGAGCGGTGATTCCGCACTCTCATTTCCCCTATGCGACGAGTGGCTAGCTACCACAGTTCATAGGTTGGGTTGTTGATGCATCTGGTAAGGGTGGGCGAGTAGGGGTGAGTGGGTAGCACCCACATGTCCTACACTCACCGTGTCCACATATTCTGTTGTAGATTCCGTTGAGCTGTTGTCTCCTTCCTCATGCATAGCATATGCATTTTATTCTTGCTGTTTAGTGCTGTTATATAGTTGCTCTCCGTACTGGGGTTTTACCCCATGTCCCTCTGGGGCTTGGTTGTTTTCCTTGTTGTGTTGTTTTTAGGAAACCCAGGTTTTACAGCTGGTCGAGGTTTTAGCCCAGCTGGTGGTGCCCCAGGAAGTGGTTAGAGTATCCCAGTGGCGTATAGCATATTTATATGTATCAGTATTCTTAGCTAGGGGGATGCCCTGCGCTTTGTCGTTGTATCCAGTGGTTGGAGTCTGATACTTATTTTCGTATGCTATATTGTTTGTGTTGTTTAGTGGTTTTTATAAACTGGGATATCTATTTTGAGTATCGCACTATTTTGAATTATATTGTTTTAAACCGTCAGGCCAAAAGAAAAAATTTTACCCGCTTTTTAGTAGCTTCCGCATGTGTTTGTATGTTTTATCTCTGATTAGAGCACGAGGCCTGACATCGACGCTAAACCAGCACAATGCAAGAGCCTGGTTCTATATGGTCATTGAAACCAGCTCGATGAAAGAACAAGCGATCTGTTTATTTATTACTTGAGCTGCAATAGCTCAGTGTTCTTGAATACTTGTGCATCGAGATATATATTGAGTAATGAATTTAAATCATGCGGAAATAACTCAAAATGTACTCTTAGATTCGAAAGCCTTTTAAACAGTTTTAAAAGAAGTTATAAATATGCAGTGCGTATGAAGGAATGCAGTAAAGCAGTAAAGAAGATACGCTGATTTGTTTATGGAAGTTCGGATCAAACTCTTACGTCTCTCCTTCTTCCGCAATTGGGAAGGATTCCACTAAAAGTCTTTGATTGCAGCGTCCTACGCTACAACCCACTGCGACGACCCTCGGCCTCAAGAACTCCTAGCCACATCACTGTACACTAAGCCCGCAGGTTGTGTGTCTAACTTCACTTCTTTTATGACTCCTGAGAAATGCTACACACATTTCTTTAACGTCTCAGTGCGAAAGACAACCCACACTTCTTTAACGTCTCAGTGCAAAAGACAACTAGACTTGTTTAACGTCTCTGTACAAAGACTACAATGGAGAGTTTGATCTAATTCACTCAACTCAACAATTTAGCTCTTAGCTCTCATATGTGAGTGAAACTGTGTGTGAGAAATATACAGTGTACGTTCACTATCAAATGTATCCTCACACACTGGGAAGTGCTCCTATGTTAAGATAAATTTATAAGTTTTGGTAATAACAAAAATAAGGCTAAGAACTTAACTTAAGAATAAGATCTGAATGTTAAGTATTCGCACAAAGAGAAGGAAGTATTTCAGATATGGACTGTTAGTATTCGGAAAAATCATTTATCAGACTTGAGCTAACAGGATAAGTTATCATATCAGAGAAGAGCAAAGAATATTCAACGGGAAAATTCAGATCAGAGTATTTCAGATTTTAGTATTCGGGTTATTTGAGTAATTGGGTCACGTATTCCAGTTATCGGGTTAAGGAATTCAGATCAGAGGGTATCAGATTAGAATCAGATGCTACGGTAACAGATTCAGTTATATTTGTTCAGAAGGTATTTTTCAGATCCGAGCTTATCAGATGAGAACGGACTCAGTTTTGAGAAAAAATCAATTCAGAGTATTCTCAGTTACTATTTTTCAGATTACGGGAATGAAAATTCAGATCAGAACAGTTATTTCCAAGGATTCATATCTGGTAGATTTACGATTCTACAAAAAGGGGGAATTAACTCGTAAAGGATATAAGATTTCAGATCTCACAGAGTTGCTTGTTAAAGAAACCAAAAAGTGGGAAAGTTCAGATCTCAGTATGACTCTTATAAGATGATTTCAGATCTGACAGAGAGTATTCACAAAGAGAATGTTCGAAAAGGGAAAGAGAGCAGACTTCAGATTTCAGAGTTAAAACAGTTGAAAACTTTGAATTTCTATGTTATCAGATGATTTTTTGAGAGAAATCAACGGTCACGATTTTAAACAGATAAAGCATGTTAGACAATTTGAATTGAAGAGACAATATCAGAGCTACTTTGAGTATAGTTGCACAGTACGCAGAGTTGGTACAACCGATGTTTACCTTCTTTGGTATATAAGTCAACTCAGCTCTGACAAGCGCAGACAACCTTTTGCATAGCATTAATGGAGCATTTAATGCGGTGATACGATGAATATATGCAAGTATGGTTTGTGTCTACTGGCTAATTAATGACCGTTGAAGATGGGAGATTATATAAAGCTCAAGAATTCAAATAAAGAAGCTCTCGGTTACTTTGGTTGCTCTCTAGACACTCAAGCTCTCTCGAATCTCTCTGGGAATATTTAAGCGATCAAAATTATCTAAGTCCCAGTGTTCAATCTCGAAGAACATTTTCTTTCAAGTTTTCATTAGATAAATCTTCGAGATATCTTCTGGTTTACTTTTGTAAACAGGTTTCATTGTATAGAAACCAGAAGATTTACAGTACTCGTAATATCATGTTCATTGTATATTCAGTATTGAGTCTGTAACGAACGTGCTTCTTGAAGCAGTTCAAAGATTACGATTGTTTGTAACTTAGCAGTGTACCTGTGGTGTAGAAGTTGCTAGGAGTTCACTTGGAGCGAGACTCAGTGATCGGGTGTAGACAGACGCTGTGTTCACCAAATCTTCTAGTGGAACCTTCTTGAAAAGGAAGAAGGGGAGACGTAGGATTTTAAGATCTGAACTTCCAGAAACATATTCTGAACCTTGCACTTTTACTTATTGCATTGTCTTTATTTTACACAACTGTTCACTGTTTAATCGAATTCTTTCCGCACAAGTTTTGTTAGTTGAGAAAACAGCTTTAGACTGAGAGCATCAGATCTGGTCACTCAGATCTGAGTTAAGCGAACGCTTGTAAAACTATTTTAAGGTTTCAAAAAATCAAAAATCGATAGGAGTTCATTCACCCCCCCCCCCTTCTGAACTCCTAAACCTATTTTAACTATATTTTCGATTCCATTGATCCTATCAATTGGTATCAGAGCGTGTGCATCTCAGTTGTTGAACAGTTCTATCTTCTGTGCATATATTTTGAAATTGTCGTCTTCTCACAACAAAATTCCTATGTTTTCCAAGTAGGAGTACGATGACAGGAAGATAAGTATGCAAGCCCATTTAGCCGCGCAAGACGATGACATGTGGTACGTCATTACAGATGGACCCATGAAGATAATTAAGGATAATACGGAAATGACCATCACAGCTGGAGCTCCTCAGTGGATACAAAAGGAAAGAATGGAATATACACCTGAGGACAAGAAAAAGGCAAAATTGGATAATGTGGCGAAGGATATTCTTACAAGACGCTGGACAAGAATATGTTTAGCAAAATCAAGACCTGCGATACTGCCAAGGAAATATGGGAGAAGTTGACGCAAATCTGCGAAGGAAATGATGAAACCAAGGAGAACAAATTGACTGTTGCTCAACAGAAGTATGAGTCCATTAAGATGCGAGAAGGCAAGACCATGGCAGAGTTTGATGAGAGATTCAGTGTTGTGGTGATAGAGCTTACCAGTCTTGGCAAAGAATATAGCAACAGAGAGTTAGCTCTCAAGGTGATGAGAGCGCTGCCGAGAGAGTGAGACGTTAAGATAATGGCAATGCGAGAGTCCAAAGATCTGAACAAGCTTGAACTGCATGATCTGTTTGCAAATCTCAAAGCCTACGAGTTCGAGCTGGAGACCAGATCTGAGGCTGGACCATCAACTTCTCAACCGACAAAAGCTATTGCAGCAACTACTTCAGAACAGTGCTCTCCAAGAACTAGCAAATCTGCAGAGCAACTGAGCAACGACGCGATGTCCCTCTTCGTCAAGAAGTTTGGGAAATTCATGAGAAAATACTATAACCCTTATTTTAATTATAGCAATGTTCATAAATATGATAAGGTTATTACTGATCAAAATTGCTATAACTGTGGTCGACTAGGGCATTTCGAAGCAGATTGCAACAGGCCCAAGAAGGATGACAAGAAGAAAGATGATAGAAGGTCCATAGAAAGAAGGATGACCAGATCTGATAAGAGGCCGAATCGAAATAATGATCGAAAATTACTTGTTGCAGAGGAAAGTAACAAGAACTGGGCAGATTCAGATTCGGAGACTACATCTAGCAGCTCCTCATCCAGTGATAGTGAGCCAGAAGAGGTTCACTGCCTAATGGCCAACCAATCTACAGAGAATGAGGTATTTTATATCTCTAATACTGAATTTACACGTGAGGACCTTATCAACGCACTAAATTAAATGGTCCAAGTCTTCTGATCTCACATCTGAAAACGAAAGGTTAAATGAAGTGATGAGCTCCTGGACCAAGTCTTCCGTTTCCTTAAGCAGGCTGCATGAGACCCAAAAGCCACTGAATGATAAAATTGGCTTAGGTTTCAATGTTGGTGAGAGCAGCTCTGGGGAAACCAGTACTCAGTCAGATCTGGCTGATGGCAAGTTCAAGAAAATGAATTTTGTCAAAGCCAATGTGACACATGACACCCGTGAGTCGGTGAAGTACAATGATCAGATTTTACCAAAGTTGAACTATAAGGGTAAAGCTGGTATTGGTTATACCAGGCCAGAGAACAACAAGCCCAGTTGGCTAAAGAACAGACTTGACAAAGATAAAGTGAAAGCTGGATCTAAATCGTCTGTTTCGAACCAACGAAGGCGTGGTTCGACGAAGGTCAAATATGTTTGGGTAAAAGTTCAGCCCAGCGACATCTGAATGATCAAAGTTCTAAGCCAAAGCTCAACAAATCTCACAATGTTTCTGCACGAACCCTAGTAGATATCCTTACTGGGAAGACTGTCAAAGTAATTCAAATATGGGTACCGAAGGGGGTAATCCGATCTGGACCCAAGTAATTGGGTACCAAAAGTTTATTTTCTTGATTGCAGGACAACAAGTAAAAAGCTGAAGAAGATTCTAGCATTTGGTATCTGGATAGCGGCTGTGCACGACATATGACTGGAAATCCAAAGCTGCTATCAGATTTGACACCGCACAAAGGAGCTAAGATTGTGTTTGGTGATAACTCACACGGTAACACTGTGGGTAAGGGTAAGCTTACCATGGTAACATTTCCATTAATGATATCTTTGTTGTTGAAAATTTGCGCTATAATCTGTTTAGTATAAGTCAGCTGTGTGACAATGGTACAAATTAACTTTCAAAAGCACACATGCACAGTTCAGAACTCTGATGGTCTGACAGTGTTGGTAGGAAACAGATCGGGGAATACCTACATTGTCAACTGGTCAGATCAATGAGGTCTGAATAGATTTGCCTAGCATCTGACTCTTCCAAGAGCTGGCTGTGGCCCCAAAGGATGAATCATCTAAACTTCAAAACACTTGACAAATTGAGTAAGCTTGAAATGGTTTATGGCATGCCCAAAATAAATTTTTCAAAAAACAAGATTTGTGCCGCATGTCCGCTGGGAAAGAAAATTCGATCTACTTTTAAAAAGAAAAATAGTCTTCGTTCTTCCCGAAGCTTAGAGCTTTTACATATGGATCTCTTTGGTCCTAACTCGTAACAAGCTTAGGTGGAACAAATTACACCCTTGTCGTTGTTGATGATTTTACTAAATTTTACATGGGTGCTGTTTTTAAAATCAAAAGACCAAACTGCTGACCAGTTGATTAAGTTTTTAAAACATTTGCAAAATGACAAATCTTGTACTGTCAACCAGATAAGATCTGATTGAGGAACTGAATTTGTTAGGACCGAAGGATCAGATCTTACCAATGCAATAAGATAAAGAATGCAAGGGGAAGGGACCGACAGAGATCTGATCCTATTTAAAATTTTTGCGCTACTAAAAGAGGTGCAATACCTCGGGTTCTTGAACAATAATCGAGCACCGGAGACAGATCTGGAATGTAATAAAAACATGCGGAAAACACCAGAACTGAATCCTAATTTTAAAACTCACTGCAAATACAAATTCGTGCGTGATGTGTGCCAACTGATAATTTAAAAGAGCTAAATTTAAAAGAGTATGCGGCTGAATCAGATTTCACACAATCAAATATTAAAGCAACTCCACATATGAAATCTGATTGCTAATGCGTGCTTAGATAAATGAATATGCGGAAATCATAAAGAAATATACGCTGCTGTTTGTTTATGGAAGTTCGGATATAAATATCCTACGTCTCCCCTTCTTCCGCCTCGGAAGGTTCCACTAGAAGAATTTGATCCGCAGACCCAATCAAATTTGGGACTTACCCACTGCCGAAATTCGAACTCCTAGAACTTTACATCAGCCCTCGGCTGTTCACTCAATCACTTGTTTTACGCCTATGTGAGAAAGGCTACAGACACAGAGTTTAACGTCTTCGTGCTTGGACGGGATCTGATTTTGCATTGTTGATTTGATTTACTCACTATTCTATTTCGCACATCTCTCAATATGTGTGAGTGAATCTCTGTGTGTGAGATTTTACAGTGAAAGAAACTCTCGAAATACACTGGGAAAATGCTTCTACAAAAGGTGATGAAGACTCAGCGGATGGCCAACTGCTTCGTATTCTCAATTTTATTCCCTTTTTGCACTGTTTTTTGTGTGATGTTATCTTGTTGTCTCTCAGTGTCTTCAATCTCTCTATATTTTATCATCAATGGCGTATTTTGTATTTAAAGCCTCTGTACAAATTTCTTCCCGTTGGACACAAGTTTTCTTCCGTTGAAATGTGTTTGGTTAAGTACCGACAGTGAGTTGTCCTTTTAATTTGCAGGCTTTTTGTTGTCTTGTAATTTGTCTTTTTGTTCCAACAGATGAGTTTCAACTACTGAACATTCCATCAGCTGATACATCTTTATTTTCACGCAATCATCTGATGCAACTTTATGTTAGTGCTACGGCTGATGCGTCTTTATTAACGTGCAACAGCTGATACCTCTTCATTGCACTAGCTGATACATCTTCATCGCAACTGCTGAGTGTTTCGTCTTTGCATAACAGCTGAGTGTTTGTAACAATTGAAAGCTTTCAACAGCTGAGCTACACCAACAGCTGATATATCTTTTCCTTAGCGCAACAGCTGCTTCAAACTCTTCTTTTCGCTACAGCTGATTTATACATCTTTGTCTTCGAGCAATAGCTGCTTTATCTTCGTGCAACATATGATTCCAACAGCTGTTCAACATCTGAAATTATTTGTTCGCTCACGTCTTCTGTTTCAGCTGTCAACTGTTCGTTGTTTCAGCTATTCAACTACTGAAAACATCTTCTCTTCATCTTCTGAATATTTGCAACATCTTCTTGCAAATATTGCTTCTGCTCTTGCTTCTGGTCGCATCTTATTCAAATGCTGAATTCATCTTTTATATCTTCTGTTCAGACGATGCTTCTTCACAACTGAAATGATCTTCTCTTATTCAATGTTTCAGACTTCTTCTAACTTTACGTTCTTAAACAGATTTCTTCTCTAGTCCAGATTTCTACTGTACAGCTTCCCTTCTTCTCTTCATCATCTCTGCCAGATTTCTCCTATTCAATCTACCAGATTTATCCTATCTATATATTCAGACTTCTCCAGTCTTCAACATCTAGCGTTCCAGTGTTCACCTCTGAATCATTATTCTTCTTCAATGTCTGAACCAGATCTCTTCTAATTCTTCTTTTCAGTTTCTCTTTTCTTTCGACTGATCAGATTTTATTACATCTTATCTACTGCTGATTGGACTTTGTCTTCGCGCAACATCTGTTCATCTACGTTTTCTTCATCTTCTGCTTACAACTGATTCGTCTTCTTCAATAGCTGATTCAACTCCTGAGTTGTTCGCATCTTCACATTTACAGCTGATACAATCTTCTGTTTCTGCTGCCTCAACAACTGTCTGAATATTTGGAACATATACTTGCATCTACAACTGAAATATTCCAACTACTTCGCTTCTTATTTACTGCTGAAATCAACTTCACTTCGCCTCTGTTCTTCATCTCTTCTTTCAGATTTCTCTTCTGTCTTTACTGATCAAGCTTTTCTTCTTTAGCATTCAGACTTTTCCTCTCTTCTGTCTGCCAGACTATTTTTTCTTCTCTATTCCAATCAGACTTTACCTGTTCATCAAGTTCAAACTTCTCCTTTGATTCTTACATCAGATTTCTCCAACAGATTTTCTCTTCTTTAGTGTTTCAGCGGCTTCTCTTCACAGTCCTCGATCACGCAGACTTTGATCAGACTTTATTCAGATTTCTACTGTTGACATCCGAATATATTCACCTTATTTAGCGTATCAGACTTTTCTTATTTCACGTTTAGACTTCCAGATTTCTACTGTCTCTTTTACTTCTCTTTCAGATTTCTACTGTGATTTTCTACTGTCTTCTGTTCTTCACGTTTGTTCCAATAATCTGAATAACGTCTTAATCAATGTCTTCTTCTACTGATTTTTCTTCTGTTGATTCATCTTTGCTAACGTCTGATTCTTCCAAACGTCTGAATATTGTTCCCATCATCAGACTTCTTCTAATTTTCTCCTGTTATCAACATACTCTTCATTTCACTTCACGTCGCTTCTTTTCTCATCAGAACTCTACACATAAGCATACTGACCACGTAAGCAATTCTGATGATCCTCCAACTTTAATAAACTCCTTTTCAGATTTCTTCAACAGACTTCTACAACAGACATCTTCAACAGATATGCTGACGTCAACGTTGCTGATTTAGCTTGTTGTCTACTGCTGAACAAAATTCTTCTTATCAGACATTTCTTATAAAAAATGCTATCATCTGCGCACTACGTAGAATTGTTAGAAACACAATAATAAGTTTTGTGTAATTCAAAACTCAATCTGGATCTGTTTACATAGATCCATCAGAATTTTTAAATTATAAGCTATCCACTTATCTGGAAGACATTGGAATTAAGCATGAGCTTTCAGCAGCTAGAACTCCTCAGCAGAACTGGTTGGCTGAGAGGAGAAACCGAACGTTAAAAGAAGCTGCTCGATCTATGATTGCTTATTCCGGTCTTTCACAAAACTTCTGGGCAGAAGCAGTTAACACAGCTTGCTACACTCAAAACAGATCTATGATTAATAATGTAATGCCCAGATATTTTAGAGGCCACAATTAGAAAGTTATGTGATTGAGGGTGTGAGGAATCATTTTTTTAGATTAGTCACGAGAATTAAAAATTTCGAATTTCAAATTTGAAGATTTTTGGTGAAATCTGATTTGAGAATTTCAGATCTCTCATAGAACTATTCATATTTTAGTCGTGGGTTGTCTTCGGGTGAAATCCATTTGAATTTTGGAGTTGAATTGAGGAATTTGGGGTGAGATCTGATTTCCCCAGCGTTAAGACGTGAAACGCTGTCGTTTTGGTGAAGTCTGATAGTTTAGTTTGGCGCTAGAAGCTATACGCCGTCGTTTTGAGATTTCAGATGTCTCGCTTGAAGATGGGATCTGGTTGGCGGTGTAAGCAGATGTCAACGCGGGTCAACGCTATTGGAGAGTATCGAGAGATCTGTTAGCGCTAGCGTGTGACATGAGCAGATGTCATGTTGGTCAATTGCGGAGTTGACTGCTGGTGCATTAGCGTGTACAGATGAGAGATCTGTTTCAGTGGTGTTGAACGCTAGCGAAGGTATGTGTGTAGAGATCTGATTCAGTGATGAGCGTTAGTTATGTTTTAGATGTCTCGGGTGCGACGTAGTTTCGTTCAATGGTGCGTCGTCGTTTTGGCTAGTGAGCGCTTAGCGTGATTTGAATTGTGCGAGTGGAGGGATCTGATACATGTTAATGTTGGAGCGTTCAGATGTCACCTGTACGATGTCGTTTGGTTTAGCGCGCGAGTGTTAGCACTAGCGCTATGAAATCTGATGGGTTTTAAGCGCTGTTCGAGGAATCTGTTTGGCGCTATATAACGATGCAGGGATCTGTTTTAGTCAGGAATTGTTTTGTTCGATAGAGATTGAGTAGAAGGATTTAAATGCAAGTGTTGAGCAACACTTAGAACATTTTCCACCCGATATTTCTTATTATCTTCTCTGTTGAAACCCTCGACCTACACTGTTCATTCGAACATTTCTCCCATCGATTCACATCATTTCCAATCTTTGTTTTGGACATTTTAGGTGGCGCTGAACTCCTCTTGTTTAGCTCTTTCGATTTCTACCCATTTAGAGCTCTGGATTAGTGTTGGAGAGGAAGCGCAAAACAGCTGGAGGTGCGACGCTTTTCGTGAAATCTGACCTGCTTGCCTTTTTGTCTTCTGGCCTTGTAGGTGAGCATTTAATACCGTTCTAAGATATGTTTTAGATGTTAGAACTTTATTTAGAGGTCAGATCGAATGTGAGTCTTCAGCCGTAGAGGTAAGCAGAATTAATTTAGTATTGAGCTGTTTTATGCGATGTGTTAGCAGATTCCAGCTTCTAGGAATAGTTCTGCCGTGGTTGAGGAAGCCAGGAGAGATCTGAATTGCGCCATTTGGGGATTGCCGTGCTCTGTTCTTAATCTGTGAGGTAGATTTTAAGGATTGAGGTACGAATTGAGCAGCCCTTACAGCTTTGAGCGTGGACATGGCTGTATTTCATGTTATGAAACTGCTGGGTTGATTCTGTGATTTACGTGAAACAGTTTGATGAATTGCTTAAGTTATATCTATTATGTTCCCACGTATTGATGTTGTATGCATTGAGAATTGATTATTGAATGACATTCATGCATACATCTTGAGCCTGATTGACAGATTGATTGATGACCTGATTGAGAGCCACGTTGTGACTGGCTGACAGATGTGTCGTGCCTGAAAAGTACAACGCTATCATCGGAGTGGTACTGCCGGATTCGAGTGTCTACCACCGAGATGTGATGGGCTGACGGGTCCCGATGATCACGGACTGATGATTTACATCGGCCGATTGGCTGTGCGTGGTATAGAGGCTCGCTTGAGTTGATTTGCCAGTCGATATGCTTGTCCTGATTCCCGATTTCCTTGATAGCCTCATGCATTTCATAACTTGATTTATAGCATGTTGCATGATTAGCTGTTTTGATGGCTCTTCGTACTAAGGCTTGACCTCGTATTTCTTTCCTGCTTTTGTGTTGTTTAGGTCTGTGTTACCCATTTGCAGGATCTTCATGTAACCAAGCTGGACCGAGTTGTTAGGACAATATTTATTAGTTTTGGTGATAACAAAAATAAGACAAGTTGCAATTGGACAAATCAGTTGTCGCACTCAACAAGTAGTTATTCAGCAGTTGGAGTATTTGAGAAATCAGCAGATAGTATGCGATCAGCAGATGAACGGTTTGAGATGTCCAGCATATAGATTTCTTACGAGCAATCAACAGGCGCATATAAGTGATAAGCGTGTTTTTGATAAGAAATCTTAAACGACTGCGTTTAGATAAGTTAGAACGACGTCGTTGGAGTGCACAGTTACTTATCAGCAGTTGAACAAAAAAGAGTAATCAGCAAATACTTTCTTCAAGAGAAATCAGCAGTTGGTTAAGTATATTCGTTGGAGAAGTCGAAGCGACAGCGTTTGGATAAGTCGAAGCGACAGCGTTTGGATAAGTTGGAACGACAGCGTATTGATTGGCTTATTCATTCCAGAAGATGGCTACAGTGAACTTCAACCAGCAAGTGCACTACATGTTGTTAACCAGCAGATGCATTTCAAAGATAGCAAAACGGCGTCACTTGAATAAGTTGACACGAAATCGTTTTATCGCTAAAGAAATCAGCAGATGGAAAAACACATAAGCATATCAGCAGGTAAATTCTTCCAAGCGTTTTTCCAGTCGAAGCATCTTGACAACGTAGATGGAAGTAACTGCTGGTGATCAAAGTTATTTCAGGCGCAAGCTCAAAGTGATTCAAATACGATCGTTTGTTCATAAGGAAAAGATTTGTTCGATCGTACAGTTGCCTGGAATTTAGGAGACAAGTTAGGTACTATTTTGGGTAAATAGTACAGTGTACAGAGGCCGTTTCTCCATGCTTGCACAATTATGGAAAGAAGACAAATTGGCTCTGTCAGTGAGCAATTTACCTTGTAGTGGAGCAGGAATTACGGTGTACGATTTTGGCAGTAATTCAAACGGGATTCATTTCCTTTGGAGAATTAAAATGACCGTTGCAATCGAAGCCTATAAATATCAGCAGCAGTGTTGAAGAAAACACACTTCGCTATCTATCTATTGCTGTCACGCTGCCAAAATCAATACAGAGCTTACACATCGTTAAAAAGCATTCAAAGCTCAAAGACTCGAAGAACCTATCGTTTGATCTTCATTGAAATACTTTCGAGTCAATCTTCTGGTTATCTTGTTTTCATTGTTGAAACCAGAAGATATTTACAGTCTCTAAATACGTGTTTTCATTGTCATATTTGATTGAGTCTGTAACGAACTGTCTGTGTAAAGAAGTTCGAAAAACTTTCAAGCGTTGTAAAAACCAGCAGCGAAGTCTGCGTGAAGTGTTGTAAAGTGCTAGGAGTTCTCGTAGCTGCGGGTTACGGGATCGGGTGTTTGTAGAAAGGCTACTCTCATCAAAGTCTTCTAGTGCTACCTTCCGAGGAGGAAGAAGGGGAGACGTAGGACATTGAAGTCCGAACTTCCAGAAACAAAAGCTGACTCAATCTTTACTTACAGCACTTATTTATTGTTGCACATTATTCACTGTTTACAAACCAATCGGCCTTTTTCCGCACATATATTGTTGGCTGAGAAGTTTGCATAAAACTGAGATCCAAACATTTTAAAAGAGTTTTGAAATAGAAAAATCGAAGGAGTTCATTCAACCCCCCCCTTCTGAACTCCTATTTACTTAGTAATCCTATTTCTGGGACCATCAAGTGGTATCAGAGCAGGAAATCTCAGTTATTGAACAGTTATCTTTGTGCTTTACATCATACTAATATGTCTACCTCACAAAACAAGATTCCTTTGTTCTCCAGAGATGAATACGATGACTGGAAGATTCGCATGTAGGTGCATCTTGCTGCTATGGATGATGAGATGTGGAATGTTATTAATGATGGGCCATTGAAGATAATGAAGCCAAATCTTGCGTTTTCTGTGTCAAATGGCGAGGCTCAGTTTCTCGAAAAAGCCAGACATGAGTACAGAAATGATGACAAGAAGAAAGCAAACTTGGACAATGTGGCCACGGACATCCTATACAAAACGCTGGACAAAGACAAAAATATGTTCAGCAAAATCAAGACCTGTACCACAGCAAAAGAAATATGGGAAAAGCTTGTCCAAATCTGCGAGGGCAGCGATGAAACAAAAGAGAACAAGCTGACAGTGGCTCAGCAAAAATATGAATCAATCAAGATGAAAGACGGCGAAACAATGACTGAATTTGACGAGCGCTTTAGTGCAATTATCATCGAGTTGAATAGCCTGGGCAAAGAATACAGTAACCGGGAGTTAGTGCAAAAAGTGATGAGAGCCCTGCCCAGAGAGTGGGATGTGAAAACCATGGCTATGAGGGAATCAAAGGACCTCAACAAAATGGAGCTTCATGACTTGTTTGCAAATCTAAAAGCATATGAGTTCGAACTAGAAACAAGATCAGAAGCTGGTCCATCAACCTCCCAGCCAACGAAAGCTCTT
>KQ999920.1:6002-26631 GCA_001598015.1 Dorcoceras hygrometricum | reverse complement strand
CAGTCGCAAGACTAATACCAGCTGAAATGAACAGTACATAGAAAAGAAGAAAGCAACTGCTGAACTATCTCTATGGAATGCATCTGCTGGTGAACAGTGCATCTGCTGATTTTATGAAAACAACGCAACTGCTGAATTCTAACAAAGGAATGCAGCTGCTAATTTTGACAAGGAAAGATGCGCCTGCTGGTGAACAGTGCATCTGCTATAGCAAATTCTCCCCCTCTCCCTCCTCTCCCTCCTCCCGCCGCCGCCGCCGCCGTCGCACTTCGCTGCAATCATCCTGGCGAGGAGGTTCTGCTCGCGAAATATTCGTTGGGATTCTAGCGCATTCCAACGAAGGAATTGGAAACCGGTCGTGGACCTGATTAGGAGCAACCAAAGAAGTGCTATTTCCATTTGAGAAATAGTCGGAGCCAGGCGCCTAGTCGCCAGACAGGTATATTCTAAACATCCTATGAATGTCTGAATTATTATATAGGTGTATTGACCGTTCCCGGGCTCCTAAATTTTTAATTCTTTCGCTGCGCCCCGGGAGCGGGATCTGGATCCGCCGCTGCGCCAACAGGAAATCGCCCCAACCGAAGCCTCAAGAGAAGGAAGCAAGACATGTTAAAATCGTGAAGCACATGCATGAAATCAAATCATGAAGTTTAGATCTAAAAATATTGCATACAATTCACACCATGATTTCTTAAAAGCAGATTAATACAGTTTAAATGGTGAGAAAATAAGTTGATATCACATGCCTGATTTGGTTGGAGTAGAGTTTTGCGAGTTACCGACGTTGTAGACGCGAGATCGGGGAACCACCGGATTTGGATCTCCAAGCTTCACCAAGAATGGAGGAAGTTTCGAATTTTTGTGTTGGAAGGGAAGGGTAGGACGGCTGGTTGATGATCTAGGGCTAGATTATGGTTAATTTTGGTGTTTAGAAATAATACCATGTGACATAATTGACCCCTATCATTTAATTAAGTATAAGAAGTGGAAAAAGACATGCTAGCCCCTCTCTTTAGTTAAAAATATAGTTAAAACTTTATCTAGGCCATGAAAAGGGTTGGAATTTCGAAATTGAAGCCTCCTCCAAATTTAAACGCCTTAAAATTCAATATACCAGCCCGTATAGGCGAAAAACGGGTTCCCCTCCAAAATAATCATAAAAACTAAAATTTTCAGAAATTATTGCTTAAATAAAATAATTTCATTCTTAAAATCCCATAACTTAAAAATCTCAAATTATTTTCATTCCGATGGGCCCTAATCTCGCCCACGCGTCTGTAACTCAAGCAGGCTGAAGAATAACACATGCATACCATGCAACATAAAATCATAAATAAATCATATAAAATGACATGTAATCATCAACAAATATTTTTCCCCTAGTCATGCACTCATTTCTACGTAGTCAGGAATTTCTAGGCGTTACATAATCTCTTGATCTTTTTGTCTTCACCAAAACTTAAATTATCCAACAGGATATGTAAACAATCCAATATGCCCTTGTGTTTTTATTAAGAAAACAACATCTGATACGTAATTATTGCTGTATATGTTGATGATTTAAAAATCATTGGTACGAATAAGGAAATTCAAGATTTTGTGATGTATTTAAACGAAGAATTTGAAATGAAGAACCTTGTAAAAACCAAGTATTGTCTTGGTTTACAAATTGAGCACAAAGAAGGTGGAATATTCGTTCACCAGTCAAATTATACAGAAAATATCGTTAAACATTTTAATATGGATAAAGAAAATCCTTTAAGTACTCCAATGGTTGTTATATCATTGAACATCGTTCCGTCCATGTGAAGAAAATAAAGTTATTCTTGGTCCAGAAGTACCATATCTAAGTGTTATTGGTGGCCTTATGTATCTTGCAAATTGTACTAGACCTGATATATCTTTTGCAGTAAATTTATTGGCAAGATTTAGCTCATGTCCAACAGCATTGGAACGGAATTAAACATATATTACGTTATCTACGATGAACAACAGATTTGGTACTTTTATATTCAAAAGATACCAATAAAATTATTGCTGGTTTTGCTGATGCTGGATACCTATCTGATCCACATAAGGCACGATCTCAAATTGGATATGTATTTACTCGTGGAGGCACTGCAATTTCTTGGCATTTACAGAAACAAACTCTCATAGCAACTTCATCAACTCACGCCGAGATTATTGAACTACATGAGGCAAGTCGTGAATGTGTATGGTTAAAATCCATAACACAACATATACAAGTCATGTGTGGTTTACCATCTGACAAGAGTCTGTAACACTGTACGAAGATAATGTTGCATGTGTTGTTCAAATGAAAGAAGGATACATCAAAAGCGACAAAACTAAACATACTCCCCCCCTAAATTCTTCCGATTCACCCAAGAACTTGTGAAGAATAACGATATTGACATTCGTTACATTCAATCAAGTGAAAAATCGACAAATCTTTTCACGAGGCACTTCCTACGACAGTGTTCAGAAAGCATATATACAGCACTGGGATGCGCCACCTACAAAATATGAAGAATCAGTTATGTTAACATGAGGGGGAATTTACGTGGCTGCACTCATTTTTCCTTACTATGGTTTTTATCCCACTGGATTTTTTCTAGTAAGGTTTTTAACGAGACAATATCAAAACATGTAATAAATACATCAAAAGGGGGAGTATTATGAAATAATTAGATGGTTAGTATTAGTTGTTAGTTGTTGGATATCTAAATATTAAATGAAGTGATTAGATCTTTTTACTATTTTAATCATTTTATTTGCCTAAATAGGCTTGTAATTTTGTTGTAAAATACACACAAAGGTATACAATTCTCTCTTACTTTAAATCCTCTAAATTAAGGACTTATAGAGAAATAATAATTTTCTATTAAGTAAAATTGAAGAGTACTTGGAGCAATTAAGGAGCAAAGGCAATACTCAAGTATATTATCAAGATAATTATTAAATTTATCTTGTTAATGTTCTTTTTAATTTATAACAATCATATCCATGTTTAAAAAACACTAGAGTATCATATTCCAACACGGGAAATGTCTGTATAAGTCTAAATAAAAATGTTGCTTTATTTATTTTCCTTCAAACATGAGAATACATATTCCGTGGCGTGAACTATAATGATCAATCAAATTTCAATAGGTAAAAAGTTGGGCAAGAAACATTAAAACACTTCAAAATAACAATAATATATTTCATGTAATATTTGATTACAATGCCAAAATCATATCTTTATATTCATGATATGTGATTTAGTTTTTGGATAATTATGGTACAAACGTTTGTTTTTTAAGATCCTATTCACATATAACAATCAGAGATTTATGGGTCTGTTGTATATAAGTTAGTTATAATAATTTGGTCTCTCCATATCTCAACAACCTTACCTGATTCCTCGCTGTAGTGATTGGATTAACTAGAACTAAAGACACTTAGGTTCCAAATTGTTATAATCCTACTTCATAAGTATAACTAAGCGACAAATAGCTATTTTGCTTACGATATATTTTTAAAGATTATTTGAAGAGTTAACATTTCACTCACTCTCTTAAAATTGAGACAAATACATATTTCATAAGTTCTATAACTGCTGATAACGAGATCAAAATATTACATACTTGCATTATTATTCAAGTGAAGAACGGGCCTAATAGAAAGATTAAATAAGTGATATCTTGGTTTACATAAAAAATTTCTCTCTTTGTTTGTAGAAAAATACTCAAGATAGATATATTATAGTGTCATCCCTTTTTCCTCCTCAAAAAGAAAGCAAAATCACTCTCTTTTTAACTTGATCTCGTTTCATGGAGTCATCAAAGAAGATGGAAGGGCTTCAGTATCCATTTTTAGTGAGGCAACATCACTCTCTTATTTACAAGAATAATGAGAACCATGCAAAACAATACCAAATCATGATGAAAAACCCTACATCATCACGTTCTTCTTCTTCGTCTTCTTCGCCTCCACTAGTATTCCAACAAAATCTTGAAATCCCGAAATCGTTCGACGATGTTTGGAGTGACATAGACCATGCCACTGCAATGAAAGCTTATCCCAACCCACAACAAGAAACGCATACTAATGGGGATATAACACTTGAAGAATTTCTGATCCGCGCCGGTGCCATAAGTCCTACCGAAAATCGGGAGGGTTTTGTTGATAATCCAGTGCCATTGATGACGATTGCTAGTGGAGATAATCCCATGCTGATCAGCTCGTTGCAGCAGGTACGAGACGTGCATGTCCCGATGCTGGTGCAAGACGTTGTGGGATCGAGTTTTCGGGGTTCGGAGGATTATTTGGAGGAGAAATTGATGGATCTTGATATTAAAATGCCTGCCCCGATCATCAAAGAAACGGGAGTAGGGTGTGGGGAGAATTTTTCAGATCTTTTGCAGGATGAAAGTGATAGAAGGAAGTGGGTTTGCAAAGATGAAATCATGAAGAAAAGCATTGAAAGAAGGCAGAGAAGGATGATCAAGAACCGGGAGTCGGCTGCCCGATCAAGGGCTAGGAAACAGGTCAGCTAGCATGGCATGTTTATCGCCCTTGCGAATATATTTTGATCTTCTATCATTTGGATCGATGCATTTGAAATTGACGTGCCTTGTTACCTAAATGTTGAATTTCATCGTTCGCAGGCACACACAAATCAATTGCTGCAAAGTGTGAAGCAACTTCAAACTACAAACATCTTGCTGAAGAAAAGAAAGGTGAGAACAATTTAGTAGAACGTGTGCGTGTGTGTGTGTGTGTGTTGATAGATATTGCTTCAATGTAAAATGGATGTTCCAGTTAATTTCTTGATTGTTACAGGAAGTAGAAAAAGTGTTAAATTCAAGGCCAACATCAACACCAAGATACCAACTCAGAAGGACCAGTTCGGAAGCATCAAAATATCTCCTTCCCCAATTTAGCAAGCCAAATGAAATCCATTCAAATGAATTTTTTCAATTTTGATACATATTTTTCATATATCCTTAACAAATTGAATCCCAGTTGTTGAATTTCCGGCCTTGTCTCCACTTTGGTTTTCATACAGGCATGTTCTCGATTTCTTTGCGCTGGGTATGGCCCCTGGCTCATACAAGTTGGATTAAACATAAATCATGCATCGTGCCTTAATTCTGAGAAAACAATAACTATAATTTTTTCAGTTTTATCCTTTTGTTTGACCTTATTGTTTACTTATTATTCGAATGTCATTTTGCCGAAGAAAATTAAGGAAAATCATACGAGGAAAAGCTTTAACCGTCATTATATATCGAACTATAAGCGACCTTCTACAAACATCCACTGAAGAATTACGATGTAATTTTCTAACCTAAAACGCCGCATACTAATAACAAATACTATAATATATATACTTTTCTTTCTTTCCACATTCAGCAAACTTTCAGGCTATTAAAGAAATAGTTACCCATGTGGCAAGAAATAAAAATAGCAGCAGCAACTATAATATTCGTTTTTACCTGTAAACCAAGCATACAGAAATAGCCCACACATTAGTTTGCTCATTAGAGATATATTTACACTCAAAAAAAAAATAAAACCCGTTTACAAGAACATTGCACTGAATTTTCAATCTGCAATGTGAAGTTGCTATCTACAGATTGATTAGTAAGGAATATTCGGTAGAGTTACGTTGTTATTATCATGGAAAAACTAAGTGCATCTACAAGCAATGAATACTGATTCGCTCTTAAGACTTCACAATAGCTTCCTATCGCACGGCTGATTTCAGCCTATAGGGGGGATAGTGCCCCCTTTAGCATTGAATTACCCCTATCACACAGCTTCGTCGGTATACCAATATCTGCATCTCAAACACACGAGTGTCACAAAAGTCAAATAAATACAAATATAACTAAATGAGATAAAGACAAATAATTGTATTAAATAATCTAATAATAACAACACTGATATTGTAATTTATTATTGAAACAATAATTAAAATATTAATAATAATTACAGAAACAAACTATAGAATAACATACATCTTTAATACTGCATAATGTTTCATTAGAATAACTATGGACCAATATGTTCGCAGCAAAGAAAATAGAGATGTCTAGTTGAAAGATCACTGATCATTTTGTAAGTCCACAATTATGTCGAGCACCCAGATTTCTGATGCGACAGAAAATATACTATGTTGTATATGATGAGATCAACATGAATTCAGAGAAATTTCAAAAACAATTTGGTTTCGAAAGAAAAATGAAACTGACAACTAACATTAGAAAATTCAAGAATACCATTCCTTTTATTTTCAGAGCTTCATTTAGAAGATATACAGAGGTCATTTAAACTCACAAATCTGAGGGCCTGTGAGTCTGCAAAGAGTGATTGAGATTTCAGCAGATTGATACAACTCCAGAATTTTCTATACCTGAAATCATACAGGTAAGAGATGACCAAGTTATCACTATCGTACGCAACAGTTTCTTAAATAGGAAGGCCGAATTAAGAAAAACAGTATTCACCATCTTCACTGTCCTTGATGAAAGAGATTTTGGGATAAAGCAAATTTGTGAAAGAACCCAATAAAATTAGAAAATCAAATTATATGGTGTTAATCGCCATTGTAAGAATAAATCCCTTACAAATAGGTTGACCAAAATTCAAATCATCTCTTAGTTGCATCAATAAACATTGCTCGAGTCCAGTGTTCCACATCTTCAATTTGTGATGGAGGAGGAGGAAAAGTTGGGTGCTCAATGATATCCCATCCTTCAATGAAGTTTTCGCTCTTTCCCAAATCAAAAAACTCATTAGCATATAGAAAACTGGCAGCAGAGCTTGGACAATTATCATATGCAGTTCTCTGCATCAAAGAAATCGATGTCATGTAAATTGCAATGCACAATGACCTACATCAAATCTTCCAAACAATCAATTTCATGGACTGAAGACAACATAAATTTTTCATTTCGTCAGCAATAATCACACAAAGACAAGAATGTCAGAAATACTAAACCCCATCATTTCATTCTCTACATATATGACATGATAATATACATCCTTGGGACAGATTTTGACAGAAAGAAGCAATGCAGTATTAGTACAACATTGATTTTCGTTAAACTACATATTTGAAGCTAAAATTGAATCCACCGATGAGTAAAGACCAGATGATGTGCATGACCACTAATATGTTTAATCATCCTAGAACGACCCTTTGTAGCCACATTTGTTATCCTTGTAGAGGAATTATGATTTACATTTTTGTCTGCAATTTGAATAATAACTGCCAGCAACTAGTAAAGAAATTGGAAATGGATTACCACAGCATGTTATGGATCTGTCTGTTTGTAAAAACTAGCTGATCCTTTATATAAATGGAGTGTAAGTTAATGGATATTAAAAATATCAGACCGGAGCACAGAAAATGGAAACAAATTCAAGCCATTGCAAAGATTGGATAGAACCAAATATATAACAAAAAATATTGGAAAGTCAGGAGTAGAAGAGTTGGCTAGAGATATCTGATTAACCAAATCATAATAAATTTATATACCATAGAGATTACTAGCAAGCAACATAAAGCAGTTGCAACCAAAGGGCAAACAAAGAAGCGTGGAATACAAAAGAAAGAAAGAACTTACGAGTTGAAAATGCTTATAAATGGGAAAAAAAGAGTATTGATCTGGCAACCAATAATCACATATCCTACAATCTGCGTGGTGTTGCAGCTATAGACTATATCTAACACAAATCCATTGCCATATCGATCAGAATTGAGTAGAAACATCTGGGAAAAAATAAATTTCTTCTTAAACACATACTGCAGCAGGCAACCCATGGGCACTTTCTAATAACGTGCTTGCTGAAACAGCTGACTCCACATTCCACACAGACTTGTTCAGTTGTTGACCTTGCTTCGGTGATCTGCAAATCGAATTGAAAAATAGACACATAATCCAACCTTCTCCAATGACATTCGCTGCAACAAAAACTAAGATCGTCCAAACAAAATTTCACTTCGACAACATGATTATGCAACTTGACTTTAAAAACAGACTTTCAGAATAATGACAGATCAACTGATTTTTATTCAGTTTTCTATGCAAGGGTAAATAATACGATAACCGAGCGGAAAGTGCTGGTCTTGTACCTTGATGATGCAGTTCTCAAAGATAAAACAGCTCGGACCTCCTTGGAAGAAGAAAGTGTAGCCAGCAACCTTGAAAATGCCTCAAAAGTAGAGACTTCCTGGGGAACTTCTAAAGACAATGAATTATAACAATATGCAGTTATGCATGCCACACTTTTCTTGAGGAGTGATATGCCTTTTTGTAAATCCTTATGTGTTTCAATTGAATGAGGAGAACCAGATGAATATTTGAAACTACTACTGCCAGAGGAATCTGAATGAGGTCTCCTCTCCGACTCCATTGAAGCTACACCAAAACTACTTGAGCTTTTCTCGGACCATGAAGTGTCACCACTGGTGGAGCAAAATTTTTGGCGAGGAATAAAAAGAGGATATTCACTGCATAATAGCAAAAATTAGTGAAGGATTAGCAGTTATCATTTTATTTAGTTTTTTTTATTTAGTTTATTATGTAAACACAAGCTAATACCATCTGGATGATGGTCGGGCATCCCAATATGAGTCCCGCTGCCATATCCGAGAACATGAACCCTGACACAATAGTCAACAACCGAACATAATAACTCCAGTTTCCCACCAAAACGAAAAAAAACCCACCTTCAAAATAAATGTGGTAAGAAAAATTAAAAACTCCAGGATTACAAATAACAAGCATCTGGTAGCCATCAAAAGGAAACTACGAAAAAATCGAAAAAACTCAAGCACTATATTTAAATCTAAGATTTGATCAAGCACTGATTTTCATCTCTCAGGTTTGATCAAGCACCATATATCTCCATGTGCACAATTTTGAACAGTAAAGTATTGGCCATGCAAATTCAAGCAACGTTCAGTAGCCTTACATGCTTTATTAATCATTCACACCCACACCCTAAAAATTTCCAAGCACATTATTGACTCTATAATCATTGTGAGAGGTCTTCATAAAATTTGAACTTTCAAACACACTGTTCATTGATGATCACACTTTGTAAATATCCTTGAAAGATCAGAGTGCAGAGATATAAATTTTTAATTTCCTATATGCTGCTTCAGTGATGAGCACACTTCAATTAAAATGTCCTTAAAAGATCAGAGTGCAAAGAAAGTACTACTGAACATACCGCAAATCCTGAGTTATGAAGCGCAGGGACACAGATGCAATGAACAAGGAGATTTATAAGGTGCACCATGTATCTGCGTCATCCAACAATGAGCAAATAAATCACAAAACATTAAGAAACCAAACTATAATGGCATTGCACTTCAAAATATTATAAATTTCTTGCAGATATTGAGCCATAAAAATTTTTTTTTCCAAACAAGTTGGTAACGAAAGAAACAGAACCCCAAAGAAGCAGCAAGCTCTGTAGATGGAACTGAATGAGGATCTAAGCCTCTTGGCAACCGTGCGTTGCAAATAGAATCATAATCGCCCTTGTTTCCATCTTTTCTCTCCTCTTCTATATTCAACTGATATAAATATGACATATAATGGTTATAAAATATCAACTTCATAAAGAAAACTCAGATAGAACTGCTGCAGTCGCTTGGGAATAATATTGACAACAAGTAAAGCATAGTTACCGATACAGATGCAAAAGAAAATACAGCTTGGCAAAACAAATTTCAAAAATTTATAGGTATACTGCTGCAAAGTGTTGATTAGTAGTTAGGACAAAAATAATAAGAATTCAAGAATTCATATAAATTAGTACAAAGCTAAAAAGGTTGACAATAAAATGTCCATATAACAGATTATAATCAATAGATATTAGGAGAGGATCATATAAAATACCGTAACGCAGTGAAGGGACCACTGCCATATTGCTTCCAGAAAAAGTAAATTTAAAATATTGACAGGCATTTGGAAGTTGATGATTGAAATCAGTAAATAAAATGCCTACTGGCCATACTCTGAATCCTTGTACGCTAATGATTGCCTCCACCAAATGAAAGGCCTACTCTCTAATAAGACAAGCACAAACAATGTAACGTAAAATAAAATTTTGAAGTACCCGGCGTTGAGGGAACAACTTGCATAATTGCTTTATGATGACGGATTGCTTATGAAGGCGCTCAGACGTAATCGCCATCTGAAATTCAGACAAATAGAGCATTAATCTCAGTTGATATATGTTATGGACCAAACTACGGATGACCCGAACAAAAGGGCTAGGCCCATCATCACCCAGGTTTATTCTAGAAGAAAGAAAGCGGGAAGAGACACGTGAGCATGAGAGAGGGCGGTTAGCATAAGAGAGAGGAAGAAAGAGATAACAGACATTCAGTTAGAAAGTGCACACACTTTACACTAGCATAGCTAGGGAGAATAGCGACGGAGAGCGTGTATCTCCGGGAAAGGGCTGTAATCCATCTTCACTATCAATATTAAAAACTATTCTTACCTGTATCAATATACAGCATGTTTGCTAGAATATTTTGATTGAGGATAAGAATGAATCATGAAAAAGTAAAAGAAAATAATTTAGACTGAATCTTACATGCCCCAACTTCTGTGTGCAGATAAGATTGGGGTAATATTTTTCCAGTTGCTCCACCTGATTCTTTTCCAACTGCAATTACATGGAAACGAAATTCATTTAATTATTCTGCTAACTCTGATAGCTTGAGCAGGAAGACCTCGCAATGTATATCTGAGCTAAAACAGCCATCATTAAAAAAATATAGGAGTAATGTTGTCATACCGTGCTCTTTGCTGATTCAAGTAATTCATATTTGACTTTAAGATCATGAGATATCTTCTCAATCTTAGTCTTTCCTATACATAATCATTTACTCTAACTGTAACATGACATAAATCAAAAGGATAGCAACTGGCATTGCATGTTATCAAAATTGAGGGACAACCTGTTAAAACTTGTTCTTTACGAAGCCGAAGATTATCTCTCAACCTTGTCAAGTTCTCATTTTGAAGGACCCTCCACCTGTGTTGATCATCACCTTTGCCCTGAAAATTGTTTTATTTAGGCTAAAATTTATCACAACAATATGAAGTATTGCAAAAGTTGCTAGCTTTTGGAATTACACAAGCATCACAAAAATAAGAGAGAATATGCTATGACTTCGACTCATAAGATTTATGATCACTGAGTGTTAATCTCAAAAGAATATAGCAATATTCTCTCAAAAGCAAAAGGACTAGCTTTAGGCAGGCGAATTTCTTGAACTAAAATTTTTAATATCACCCACCTCTACAGAAGTCAACAGCAGCACATTGTTATGAGCTTTTCACTCAGCTACAATTATTAGATGCATAGACCTTAATTCATTTGTAATGTGAATATAAAAATACTAATAAAACTGCTCTAACTGTAACTTTTTGCATGTAGTCTCTTCCATTGCATCGGCTTCAAACAAACGAGTTAATAATGAATCGTAAGCCCAAGACCGAAGGCCTCTCAAACTAAGTGACACTATAGTTTTGTAGAGCCATTGTGGAACGATAAATTAACATGACACAAGTCATGAAAGATGAACATACAAAACGAAATAACATCACGTTGCAGTTATAAAAACCTCACATTCATACAGTTTTTTTGCCAAAAATTAAAATCACAATTGTAACTTCTAATCTATACATTCATTTTCACGTTATTCCATATGGTTTGTTGATACCAAATCATAGGACCAAATCCTTTCAATGGCACAAACCTAATGGCATCAACAAACCCAAACACAGTAGAGGTCTCAAGTGTAAGACCCATAAATGAAGCTAAAAAAAGGAGAGAAATTATATGATCAAGTCAATGCTATTGGAAATAATGACATTTCATGTTAAAAACTGTATCTGGATTTGTCAGTAGATCTTTTCTCACTTCAACCAACGGCATACTCGTGTAGATTTTATGTTACAATTACAAAAATAGTTTTTTTAAAAGGCCCAAAGTTAAATCTGTACTTCTATAAATTAGAGTTGAGCCAAACCTATAGTAATTTCACATGCGTGAATCCTCAGTCAAATTATTTCGTGCATGCTCACCCAGTAATGGTCAAAACATACCTTGGCCACAAGAACTTGAGTCAATTTCGAATACAGAGCATCCCTCTTACTCTTCAACAATCTCAGATGACAATTGTACTCATTCAATCTGAATAAACCAATCGACTTTGAAAATAAAAATAAACGTAACACCAAAAGTTAAAAAAAAAACAAAAACAAAAAAACCTTTTTTGTTCTGTTTACCAAAAACGAGCTTTAGTGTGAATTTCTACCTGTAGTTAACGCAAATAGGGCAGATTGAAGCGAGATTGGGGGTCTCGCAGAGAGCACAGCAACTCGATTTCCTGATGGCCTTCATCATCTGAAGGTTACGTAAGGTTGAAGGTAAGCGAAGCAAATCTTCGTCACTTGCGAGACCTAAATGCACACAACCGCGCAGACAAGTGCATATCACGTACCAAACACTATACAAAATATATAATTTTATTCCTTTTTCATTAAAATAAATTAATGTAACATATTATTTTTAGAGAAAAGTTTTTCAGAAATAGAAAGGAATAACAGAATTGTAGTCAAGAGAAAATTTTTTTGCATAATTTTAAATTATATTTCGAACAATGCTGTTTAGTTGTTCTGTTTCTGGATATAAATCCAATTCATTTTTCAAAGTGAAAATTACGTAAATTGACTTTTGATAAATTGATCTCTTTAAAATATTATATTATTTCTTAGCCCCGATTAGGACATGATTATGAAATTAATAATTATTTAAATTATAATCGTTCTTCTATTCAAAAATTTATTATTGTTACCCAACTTTATATAATATGATTTCTTGAAATTATATTGTATTATTGGTAATATATTCTTGATATTTGATTTGTAAAATCGAGTTCCTTCAACAAATCAAAAGTTATAGTTAATAGTTTAGTTATTTATGTTTGTAAATTTAAGTATATAAAATGAATTTAGTTTTATTTTAATTCAAGAACTATGAGAAAAAAAGGTAAAAAAGAACACAACTATTTTTAATATTTATTGACAAGTAATACATTTCTGTATCATTAAAATTTGACGGTCTCAACATCAATTTAATAATCTACATATAAAGAATTTACTCTAGTCCAACAAATAAATAAATTTATTTGTCATATAATACGTGTGTGTAAATGTATTTAGTATGTCCCTAAATATAAATGTATTTTGAACAGAAGATTAGGATCAAGTATGAGAACAATGAGCTAAGCTTGAGAAGGCAGAGGAATAAGGAATAAAATATGTGGTGTGAGTGGTCATAGTTTTGTCCAAGAACCATCAGATTTTGTATGTGTAGAGGTATATTTTCATAAATCCTTTTGTGATGATTTCTAGACGGATGGGCTGCACTTCTGTTCAGGGACAACGACAGAGAGGCGGTTCATTACAACTAGCTAGCCTTCATACATAGAAG
Source organism: Dorcoceras hygrometricum (assembly GCA_001598015.1). Classification (NCBI taxonomy): domain Eukaryota; kingdom Viridiplantae; phylum Streptophyta; class Magnoliopsida; order Lamiales; family Gesneriaceae; genus Dorcoceras; species Dorcoceras hygrometricum. Next base: position 13,107 of record KQ999920.1, on the reverse strand, counting down.
ATACCATGTGTCATGTTCAACTTCGTATCAAGATTTCAAACAAAAAACTGAACATCCAGAAACTCTCATATGATAAAAGACGTCGTGGCATGATATTTAATCTGATGGGTTCATGGAGCATTATTGGCGATTCGGGATTCTTGGAGAAACTCCAGCAAAGGTAAATAGAACTCACATGAAATGATCTTGGATGATCTTCGTCAACTCTTCCATTTTTGTACAATTTTCGGATTCATCAAACCCCTCGCTTCCCTAATAAGAGAGCCCTCTCTGCTGAAATGATATGCATCCACAATAGTTCTTATCCATATATGTAGCTGCGTTGGTGTGCTGTTAGAAATATGAAGCAGAAGTAAATGACTAGACAAAGCCATCAATCATTACGTAAATTGACTTTAATATTATGAAATAATTAGACGATTGGTATTAGTTTGTGAGGATAAAAAAAGAGTGATATAACCGTTTTGGGAGTTCAGAGCAGGGTGTGAACGAACTCCTCTAGACTTTTATCAAGAAAACTCTTTTAAAAATTTTTGCAAACTATCGGCTCGTCTCTAAGCTGAATTACCAGCTCGAAGATTCTCAGCGAAATCTGTTGTCTCGAATAACAAATAAGTTTGTGTGGAAGAAAACCGATTGAACAGTGAACAGATAGAATACGTATACTGTAAAAGATTAGGGACAAGTTTTTGTTTATGGAAGTTCGGAGCTTAAACTCCTACGTCTTCCCTTCTTCCTCAACAGGAAGGATTTCCACTAGAAGATGTGATTATTACAGCGCCAGTAACAACCCGGTCCAACAGCACTCAGCTGCGAGAACTCCTAGCACTCAACTGCAAGGAAACAGACTCGAAATTTGTTCTGCTATACAACAATCAGCTCTAAGCTGTTTTCGCTTTACAAGCTTTCTCACGCTCTGTCTATGATATACAATGAATTATTAACACTACAGAGTGAAGTTACGACAGCTTGTGTGACACAATGAATTGATAACAAGCTGCGTATGTGTCAATTTTTGTAATGTTGTTTTGAGAGTTGTAAACTCTGTGTGCAGTTTGTAGATTTATCTGTTTTCGCACTTGTATGTTATTCGCATTCGCATTACTCTTCAACACTGATTGCCTTCTCCAATTTATACTCTTTGACGGTAATAAATGTTACCAGTAGATATGCCGTATAGATCCAAAATGAGTTATCTGCGGAGTCTTTAATGCTTGTATTGTTCACGTACGTTTTCATTAAATGTTTTCCTCTTTTATCATTAAAACGAACCGTACTCCAGAATTTTTTTTATAAAGTGCGGAATAAACAATCTTTAAAAGTATTGCCCGTCCCCTTTAAAACATTTTTCTCAACATTACCTTAAAACATATATAAAATAAATATCTCAAAACATTAAATCAACCAAACGGCTTAACTGTTTGAACATGCATTTGTTATTTGAGGTTTTGTGTAAATCAAAAAGGGAGAGATTGATGGATCTGGATAACAAATCCAGATCTGAGTTTTGAATTACACAAAACCTGTTATTGTGTTTCTAACGTTTCTACTAAGTGTGCAGATGTTAGCTGGAAATACAACAAGAGAAGTTGAATCAGATATCGTAGCAGAACAAGAGCTGAAAACAGTAAAACGCGATTTCGAAGGCCTAAATGAAGGAATTTGGCCGAAAAGCAGCTTAGGTCATCAAAAAAAGTTTGATGAGTTGTGCTCGTTGGATCGTTCCGGAGGGAGTAGCACTGGTCTCATGCGTAAATATGCAAGTTGGTTCAGATGGATCAGCTGGAGCAACTGAACCAGCTGGTGCGCAAAGATGGATCAGCTGGAGAAAAGCTAAAGATCACAGCGGTTCAGATGGATCAGCTGGAGCAACTGAACCAGCTGGTGCGCAAAGATGGATCAGCTGGAGAAAAGATAAAGATCACAGCTGGTTTGGTTTATCACTTAGACGGCAGCTGGATTAGCAATGGAGACGTCCAAAGTTGAGTCAGTTGTTCGTAATTAGGTGAGGCCAAATTAGACCAGCAGCTGTGATATTCGCAAAGGAGAAAATAGACCAGCTGGAGCAATAAGTTGAACCAGCTGGAACACTAAGAATCAGCTGGAACGCTATGGACCAGCTGTTGCGTTAAGATGAAGAAAGACCAGCTGGAGAACAAATCAGATGTTGATCAGCTGTTGCGACAAAGTTGTATCAGACGTAGCGCAAAGACGAAGATACAACAGCTGATGTGCAAAGACAAGTTGAACCAGCTGGAGCGCTAAAGGTAAGATGAATCAGCTGTAGCGCTAAACGAAGAGAATCAGTTGTTGCATCGAACATGAATCAGCTGTGCAAGCGAAGCAGTTGACGAATTCTATGTGAAGACTAATTGGAATATGGAAGTCAACTGCTGAGCACATTCATTTGAAGAAGCAATCAGCTGTTGGAGTATTTCAATTGAAGATGCATCCAGACGTTGAACACTCAGCTGTGGCAAGAAAATCAAAAGACGATAAAAGCCTGCAAAAGAAAGGACACAAGGACAACTCCCTGTCAGTACTTTACAGAACATCTTTCAACGGGAAGAACTTGTGTCCAACGGATTGAATTTTGAACAGAGGCTTTATATACGAGAAGCGCCATTGAAGAAGTAGTTGTTGTTGATGCACATAAAAGATTAAAAACGAAAAGGAGAAAACAACAAAAAGGGAAGAAAAACAGAGAGATGAAGCAGTCGACCACCATTAGAGAGGAGCGCATAACGAGCGTCGACTGCTGAGTCTCTATCAGCTTTTGTAGAAGTATTTTCCCAGTGTGTGAGATTTATTCTCTAGAGAGTTGAGCGTTCACTGTAAAATCTCACAGACAGATTCACTCGCATATTTTGAGAGATGTGCGTAATTTATGAGCGAGTGAATCACAAACAAAAATCAGATCTCGTCCAAGCACGAAGACGTTAAACTCTGTGTCTGTAGCCTTCTCATATAGGCGTAAAACAAGTGAGTGACAGCCGAGGGCTGGTGGAGTCTAGGAGTTCTCGCAGCTGCTGGTTGCGGGATCGGGTCTGTACATGAGGTGTAGATCAAATCTTCTAGTGGAACCTTCCTGAAGAAGGAAGAAGGGGAGACGTAGGACATTGATGTCCGAACTTCCAGAAACAAACAACAGTGTATTGTATTCTTTTATTTACAGTTCCGCATACGCATTTAATTATTAGCACGCATGCATACACTTCAGTTGCACACACAGTAGTCGAACAGATTTCTGTTTACAGAAATCTGTTTGTGCTGAGTTTTAAAATTTAGGATTCAGTTCTGGTGTTTTCCGCATTTTTTATTACATACCAGATCTGTCTCTGGTGCTCTAGTATTTTAATGTTCAAGAACCCGAGGTATTGCACCTCATAATAGCAGCGCAAATTTTTGATTATCAGTAGCAGCGCTTGATTGCATTAATTTCCTATTTTCGGTCCTAACATAATGACGTCAGAGTGGTCACGGGACACAGCTGCAAAGGACACTCAGAGATCCTCATCGCCGGTCGGCATAAAGTCAACAGGATCATCACCTGCACCATTTAAACCTAATGAGCCTAAAGGTCCAGCATGCTCTATCTGAATAATAACAAGGTACGTAATAAAATCACATGCAAGCACATGCGCATAGTAAAATAAATTCAAAAACATGCGGGCATGAATGATCGTACAACATGATTCATAAAGCAGTCGAACATAACGTCATCGTATAACATACATAATAAGGGATGATATAGCATAACGTAACGTAAAAGGGCGTGTGAGTCGTATCCATGATGTGTGAGCCATAACATAAGCGATTGATCAATCTAAAGAACCAACGCACGCAGCGATGCGGTTCACCCGACCTTACCTCGGGATCCCTCATACCTCTATGCTGTCACTTCACCATGTCATGATCACATGGATCCATAAGCTCGTAATACATTAAAACAGGGGTTCCTCGGGTCAGGTATCCCGACTTCGCCCATCGTAAACTTGCCACACAACACTTCAATCCCTCGAAAATATTTTTCTTTTTTTTCATGCCTTAACATTTTCATAAACTTTCATGATGCGTGCATTTCATAAAAAACATGAAAATTAAAAGGTTCAGCCCGTCAATATATATTTAATTCCGTCATTTAAAACATTATCGTACATAAAATACTACATATGTAATTAAAGATATATTTCCGGGCTTCTACATTTTCTACTCCGGTCAAGGATTGGTTCAGATGCCTGGCCCACTAATTCTAAGCCCAAAAGCCCAGACTTAACTTAAAATGACACTTAACCTGTAACGACCGGACATTTCTTAAAAGAAATCAAGAAATTTGGGGTTCGAATTGAAAGACCCAAAACTTTCAATCTTATCACACATAAAAGTCGTTACTAAAATTCTGGACTAAATTGCGAATAAACACAATTCATGACTGCTGAAATGCGAAATGAAAGAAACAATGACGTGAGCGGAAGTAGAACCAAAATATGGAAAACACTTTTCATGACAAATGAAGAAAATCAGATGTAAGAGTGTAGAAGACACGGAGCTAAAACGCCAGCTGAACGTAATAACATACGCAGAAATGATACAACAACTGATAGTAATACGAATTAACTTGCATATGTAAAAGTTCATACAGATTTCTACAAAAATAAGGAACTAGAAATATGTTAACATACAAAACTATAACTAAGGTTCTGCACATCAAAATCTGAAAGGAACAACGGAAGATGTCCACGATAAACACATCATCAGATCAGCTACTCCCCATCCAGCTTCCTACAGCTCATTACCTGCACTCAATGAAAACTAGTGAGCCAAAGGCTCAGCAGGTAAAATCTGGATTAATGAAATCATGTAATAGAAGCTGATACTGTAACTGGAATCTGAAATCTGAATACGCTTTAGAATGAACAAGGGCAATACATAACTGAGAAATCTGGAAAGAACTGAAAGCATAAAACATAATCAAATTCTGAAAACATTTTCTTTAAACATTCTCTAGAGCTATGATTAAAATCACACTTGCGCTCTTCTTTCATTTTCTGAAATTATGACAACACTTTAAACATTTGGTCCAATTCGTTTGATCAAACTCCTGATATCAGTCTCTTAGCACTATGGCTCATGGTGAAGGGATATATAGATCCGTCGACCTATACACCTGATCTTTCCTCTGTTCAAAGGGCACACGGTTCGTCAGCCATGCACTCACCCTTCCTCTGGGGACCCTCTTTGTTGTCATAACTTAAAACATTTCTAAAACAACGTTCTGCTCTTTCTTTTCTTTCTTAAAATCTGTTTTCTTTCTCTCTTGTACGAATTACTGGTTTTTCTTTTGTCTAATGATGTTCTGGAACTTCAAGGGATTTCTCTGTAAAACTTGCGAAGATGAAAACTGAATAAAAGCTCTACTTGAATCTGTCAATTAAATCGAATAATTAATTTAAATTGAAATAGAAATGAAGAAGGAATTCAAATCTATATTTTCTGTATCAATTGAAGAAGTATTGAAGACACAGAGGATGAAATCTGAATTATACGTAAGAGTCTCAAGAAGAAGAAACAATTTCAGACTTTGGTTGGTCAACTCAGTAGTCAACACAACTTAACAAAGAGATTCAGACGTCGAGCAATACAACATCTGAACACCAACTAAAACAACATCTGAATACAAAGTACGGTATTTACTGAATATAATTAACGCGACGGCTGAACTCAAACGAATGCAACAGCTGAACACAACGACTGCACTGCTGATTTAATGCAACTGTTGATTGAACGCAACAGCTGAACATGAAATAGTGTGACTGCTGATCGCAACTACTGAACGCAAACAATGCGATAGCTGAAATCTATACTTAGAATATTTTCACCCAAGAAATATCAGTCGTGGTATAAGAACCAGATTTCAGACTTAACCATGTGGAAAAACATGAACTACAACGGTTTCCTTCGTCTGAAGAATTCAGAATATAATCGAATAAGCTACTTCTAAGCTACTTCGATGGAATTTCCGAAGAAAACTCAAGAAACTACTGGATGAACATCACCAAACCATTTTCTAAAACATTTCTAGACCAAAATACAGTAAAACGCAACTTTCATAAAAACAGAGCTTGAACTTTTCTGGTTTTGAAGAACAACCGAAGTTTTCTTCCATACTTTAAAATCTCATATAAACATGCAAACAGAACTGAATATATGCTTTCACTGAGTGAGCAAGAACAGAGTTTACTTGCCTGAATTCTTGAACACAACCACAGTAGAAATCCAGCCAACCACTAACACTCCGATCGTCTCCTTCGAAAAACTTTAAAAGTCTTTTGTTCGGTTTATTGAGAGAGCACCACTTAAAAGTAATTTGATTTGAAGATAATGATGCATGAAGCAGCTAACATCCTATATATATATGATTTGTAAATGCGTAGAGAAGAAACACATTTAAATCAACATGCCAAAATCTTCTAAAAGCGTACTCTGTTTAAAATGAAAATGATGCACATGGAAACCAAACGATTTTAATTAAAAACAAAGGATTCGATTGGCTTGCAGTGATTAGCTAAACACCCGCTGAAGTTTGCATTCTAATTATTTTAATATTTTCAAGCCCTGTGCTAATCTCACAGGATTAGAGCACAATTAAGCACATAATCACGGAAGCGTAAAACAGGGCTTAAAAATTTTTCGAAATAATATGGGCCTGACCTCAAAACATACAATCAAAATATCAATACTCAAAATACGAGTTGACTCAAACTCATATAAAACAGGTAACGACCAATCTCAATTCAAATACAGATCCCCAATACATAAAAACACGGGGCATCCCCCGGTTCAATACGTAGTAAAAGTATACTGGGGACTCAAGGAAATGGGGATCGACCAGCTGGCGCTCCACTCTGTCCAGCTTGGTTACCTGAAGATCCTGCAAATGGGTAACACAGACCCAAACAACACAAAATCAGGAAAAGAAATACGAGGTCAAGCCTCAGTACGAAGAGCTATCAAAACAGCTAATCATGCAACATGCTATAATCAATGATATGAAATGCATGAGGGCTATCAAGGATCGGATAGCTAGACCAGTGTATCAACTGGC
>KQ999919.1:0-41967 GCA_001598015.1 Dorcoceras hygrometricum | reverse complement strand
CTGTATCCCTGAACCATTGAGGGTCACACAAGTACTGGATTCGAAACTCCCACACGGATACTCAGCTCAATGTGTTGAGCACGAGAAGAGGATTTCGGGAAGTGCGACTTCCTAAAAGTCAACAGGGGTCAAACCGGGATTTGACTCTGTTGAGGGGCAAAACGGTCATTTTGCTATTTGGGGTTTGATAATCTGAAAAATTGTTTTTCATATCATAACATTCAGTTTTGGAAACTGATTCGATCGGTCCGATCTGATCGGCGATCGGAGTTGCGATGAAGTCACAGCGATAGATATCGTCATTTGGACATCGGCCCGTTGGACCGGCCCAAGTCCAACTTGAAGTCTATTTAATTAAGACTAAGTGACTTAATCAAACAACTAGATCATAATAACCTAAACCTACTTAGAAAATCAGCCGCCACCCTCCCTCTCCTCTCTCGACCACGCCGCCGCCGCCGCCGCCGCCGTGCGCCGCCGCCGCCGCCGCCCAACTTCGCCGGAATTTCGTTCCGTCCTAGTTTTTCGTGGAGAATCCGATCGTGCTGATCTCGTCAGGACTTCTAGTGCAGTATGACGAAGGAGTCTCGAATCTGGTCGTGGACCGGATTGACGTAACTACCGCAATCAACCGAGAAGCGCCGGGTTCTTGAAACACCGGTTGGAGCCAGGCACAAGTGCCAGCGAGGTAACACGCCTGAAACACTCTATGTATGTTGATACATGTAGTTTTGTTTTTCGTATTGATCGCCTCCCGGTTCTATAATTTTGTTCTTCCGCTGCCTGACCGGGGGGCGGATCCGGATCCCCAACAGTTGTTTTGTTTTAGAATGTACTGTATTAGATCAGTTGCAACAGTTGTACATTTATATTGAATATCAGCTGTTGTAAATCGCAATTGCAATTTATAATAAAATCTGTTTTCTCCGCAAATGTTTCCATTAGTTGGCGCGCAATTGAGTATCTGTTAGATTTTGTTTTCATGTTTTCAGTTTCTTTCAAAGTTATAGGAAATACAGCTTATAACAAATTGTTTTTCAGCCCTTCTTTTTATTCGAAAATTTTTATTTACACTAATTCGTGATTCCCGTGGGTTCGGGCGTCACAGCTACAGTGGAAGTCAACTCAGACCTAGCGCTAAGGCACAAGTCCTAAAATCTGAAACAGAGCCTAGCACTCAAATCTGCTCACGCTCAACCAGATCTGGATAGCACTGCACCTCACCGGTCAACCTAGAAACGTTGACTAACACGTGTCTTCAACTCGTTGACTCTCACATCTGCACTCACCCGCTAATAGATTCCACCCGCTAGCGTCAAATCTGATAATGCGAAACAACGTCGCACTACCTCTCGCACCCGATCCGACTACTCAAATCTGTCCCCTCAGATCTGAGACTCTAGAATATCCCAAATCTGAATTTCGCTAATTCTCGTGCAGAAACTCTACTGGCCTATCTTCCTTCAGCGATACAACCTCAAATCTGAATTCTTACAGAATTCAGCTCCCGAAAGCAAAACAAACCAAAACAACTCCAAACTCGACGCGGATTTCACCCGATAGCGACCAACGACTCAAGTATGATCAGCTCTTCGCCAAATCTGAAAATCACCAACCAGATTTGACCAACTTAATCAAATCCGAAGATTTGATAAATCATCTTCCGTGACTAATCCTCAACCAAATTTTCTATCGCTACCAGTGTCGCATCACTCTAACCCAGAACACTCAGATCTGATGCACTCAGACCAATCAAATCTGAATGCTAGCTCTACTCAAGTATGAAACCCAAGACTCTCACCGGTCTATGCTTCTCCAACCCAGACATGCGCAACTCAAATCTAGATTCTATCCCGCTAGACCAAAACGTTGTCGTTCTTACTAACTCAAACGACGTAGTTTCACTACCCGCTAAGGAAACACGATGGCGCGCTCAAGATGGCTTGCGACACCAGATTTGACCACCAAATCTGATCGCTATACTGAAAATTTCCCAAACTTTCCAGATTTGTTCTCAGCACTAAAACTGATCCAATTACGCTAACTAAGTCTACCAACTCAAGCTGGCCTGCCAGATCTACTCACGCCAAATCTGGTCCATGCTACATTCGATTAATTACCTCAATTAATTGACCAACTTTCGGGTCTCACATTCCTCCCCCACTGAAAATAAGATTTCGTCCTCGAAATCAAACAAAAACTCTGGAAATGCCTAAAATCTCCACAACATAACCAACACTAGAAAGTCAAGCTACGCACAAAGCAACCAACATCACTCCACTTGCAACAAGAGGCTACTAACCAAGAGTTCAAGATAACTGGGAAAACAATAGCAAGCAAACTGGCTACTGGAGTTAATGCAACCTCTACTCAAACAGATGAGGCCACTCGTTGCATTTTCTTCTCCAATTCCCACGTAGCTTATTCTCTATCGTGCTTGCCCCATTGGACTATCACCATGGGAATGGTCTCGCCCCTGAGCTATTTCTTCTTCCTGGAAACCAAATCTGCAAGAGACACTCGACACGACACAACGTTCGATCTAGCTCCACCTCATCATCTCGTAGCACATACGAAGGATCTAGCTCATACTTCCTCAACATAGACACGTCGTGCAAAGAGGACAACTCTGTTGGCAATGAGAAACTAAAATCCAAAAGTCCGATCCTTTCTACGATCTCTTAAGATCCAACATAACGAGGAGCTAATTGCAACTACGTTGCTATGCCTATAACGGCTCACAATCAACTAACCAGGTCACAACGCACACTGCCAAAGAGGAATCACCAAAAACCTAAAATAATCACCAATTGGGTAGGAACAAAACTCAAATCTGAAGGAAATAGAACACAAGGATGAAAGACCGTTTCCGACGTGGATGAGGGCACTCTCCACTCATCTCAGTTTCTGCCTCTCAGGTATTCCTCTTCTTCTTACATGTCCATCCCCACTGTCATGCAACCCTGGGTAAGGTAGCAATTGATCACTGCTTCTCCCTTCCATCTAAGATCATCGCTGGCCATACAGTCCAACTTAGGGTCTAGTCCCGCTCACTCCATCAGTCTTCAACACAACAGAAGAATCTGGCTCGCAATTCCCTCGGCTTAGACACATAAAAAACACTCCATGTGTCCACAACAACACAGCCGGTATTCGCAAATTGCACACGAAAGATTCGATCTGCCCAGATACACTCAAACAGACTGATGAATTTAAGAGCTAACCTACCCTCCAGTCTCAAATTCAGCGTAATCTAAGAAGGAGAAACTCGCAAGAAGCACATGGTTCACAACCTGAGACACAGAATTTCACACTTGAAAAGCACAATCTGGTCTAAAGGTCACGCTCAGCCTTTGCTCTCAATGGAACCAGATCTCTTAGGTCATTCACCTACTGCACCAAATCTGATGAAAATCATTGATTCCTTCAACTTCTTCTAGTCGCTAAGCAAATTTGTACTTCCCACCGTACAAAATCTCAAAGATGGTTATACGGAACATCACTTAGCAACGAAATCCACATGAAAACTCTATCAAAATCTGTATGGTCTCTCAAATTTAGCATCTGATCAGGAAAAAAACGATAAACTCGCGGTCTATCTAAACTCAAAACCGTCCAAAGGCTCTTCCAACCTCGGAACAAAAGCTTAGAGTGCTTACCAGACACTAAGGACACCAGAACACTATGCAATCTCGCTACAGGATCGCCACAAATCCTCTTACTAACTTCCTAGACTAAGCCTTAGTAAAAGAAACAAAATGCGCTGACGTAGACAATCCTTCAATCATACTTTACTGCCCGCGTCAATGTGGCACTTGGACCCGAACAAGGAAACTCTAAAGAGACTACCATCAGACTGCAACACCATTCTAAACTCCCAAATGCTCGAACGTATTTGATATACTCGACACTACTAGAACTGCTGGATGGGCTTTCCAACAAGTCATCAGTAACAAGCTTCTCTCGCCCAGGCTGCGTTGAACTTACGCCCAAATCTTTAACCAACTCTATCCAATTGCACAGTCTCACAAACAAATTGAACTGAGTAAAGACAGAGATCACTGATCTCTCTCCACCTTAAAGATTTGCGCCAAAACTCCCAAAGTAAACACAACAGGCTCCAACGCCGAGACAAAGGCTGGGTATCTCATCTAGCAGGGTCTCCACTAATCGTGACACAACTATGCCTCGCTCGCTCTATCGCAGCACACAACTCAAGCTCGTCGAGAGAGGAAACTACAAAGGTGCAGAATATGCCACTACAATCCATCGGTCACGAGGGTAAAGTCACCCAACAGAAGAAGTGATCAATGGAACTCTAGAAACAGCTCAACAGCTAGAGACACAAACAACAGAAATTAATGGAGTTCAAAATACCGCAATTCTGCTGGCCGGACAAAAGAAATCAAAGGGTATACACACAGTACTAAAGGTTACGAGGAAAATCAAGGAAGTCTCAACTGAAAAACATCAAGGGAAATTCTCGAACAAAGGGAGGTCACCAACCTCCAACCGAGGCTCGGAAGTCAAATCCCAAACAGGCAACAACTTCCACAGTACTCACAACGACGTGAAGCTAAACACTCCCAAAGCAAACAAACTTCCTACTAGCACTTGCTCACAACTTACTAACCTAACTCAGAACCACTCACGGAACGACAACCTCCCCACCGGCAGGAGTAACAAAGACACCACTTCACACAAACAACTTGCTCACAACTTACTAACCTAACTCAGAACCACTCACGGAACGACAACCTCCCCACCGGCAGGAGTAACAAAGACACCACTTCACACAAACAAGGCAGGTCGGAAACAACCCACGCACCACACCAAACAATCAAATACAATTGGAAACGAGTGCGATGTCCTCGCGTCAAACTAAACTCACACAAAGTTAACAAGTAAAGAACAACTACCTGCATGACCTCCTCCGGACAAGACATCATCTCGTTCCTCAGTTGTCGCATCACCTGAGTTGGCTGAAGTCCCGGTTGCTGAGACAGAGAAAGCTCTCTAACATTAGACGTCTCGGGTGACTGAAATCCTGATCGTTGGGACTGGAAAGGACGATACGGTCGTCTCAAAGAACTTCTAGTCATATCCCGCTGCCCCAATGTAGGACACACTCTAGCAAAGTGCCCAACCTGACCAAAATTATTGGAAGCGCCTCGCACTCCAATTCATTGAGAGGGTCGATGCTTACCCCCACAATGACCATAGAATTCCGCACCTGGACTCGCTACACTAGAACCGCCAGAACTCGAAGAACTCGAACTAGATCTCTTAAATTGCCTCCCTCTAGCTCTAAACCTCTGCCGACTCGAAGACTACGGTGCCACAGAAGGCTGGGAAGAAGACGTTCCAGATGGTACAGGGTCCACGCTTTTTCCTGTTGACTGCTAAACTCGAGGCTGCCTAACCGCCAGACTTTTCATAAAGTCAACCGCTCTGTTGACGACACTAGCAAGAGAGCGAAGGGCTGAAGATTGACTCTCACGATATATCAAAGGAACACTCGGTTGGGAGACATCCTCTCTATCAGCACTAACCAGAGTTCTCGAATCAACCACTACTTGCCTACTAGCTCTACCTCTTCTCCTCGGCGGCATCTACGAGACACTCAAAGGTAAGCACACAATCAAGTAGTTCAAGTAGTCAAGCACAACCAAGAGAGTAACTACTGTGCCTAGACTCATGTGAAATAGAAAAGAATCGAGCTTATCCCAGTTTAAGCTCTAATACCAAAAATGTCAAGCCTCGTGCAACATGCAGAGATCAAGCATACAAAACACTAAGCAGAAGCACTAAAAGGTGGCTAAAAATTTTCGCTTTTGGCCTGACGAAGAAAAACATAAATTTAAAATACAACGATACTCAAAATATCCCAGTTTAACAATACAAAGCTGAGAAACACAACCACAATTAACAGGTATCACGTACAAGCCAAAAGAATCCAATACAACAAAGGCACGGGGCATCACCCGACGGTCGATACTGATACAAATACCATATATATACTAACTGGGACACTCTATCACTCCTAAGGGGCTCCACTGGCTGACACACCACCAGGGCCAGCTGCAAAACCTGAAAATCACATACACAACCAAAACAGCCCCAAAGGGAAGGGGTCAAAACCCCAGTACGAAGAGCAACGTAATACAACAATTAGATACATCATGCAATGTAACATGTCGTGCAATGCATGAGAGGTACTATCAACATCGGTATCAACCGGAAGCCAAACGAATGGTAAACATCACCTGTGACACATCACCGGACTTCGGGTGCTACCCGATCGCATCCAATGGAAAATAGAGTGGCTCATCCTCAACACACGAACGGGCGCTACCCGACTGGTCGCACGAAATAGCAAGTGTAAACAACCACCCACCAAACTCTATCCAGGTCACTGCAACTAAGGATTATGAGAACGCCTCACCGCATCCCCAGTGCACTCAATCGTGATTATGCAAACCAGCACCGAATCACGAGAGAAGAGCTCCAATCAGAGAAAAAGATCACGGCTATCAAAGGGGTTCAATGGCTCAATATGCTATGCAGATGCAGTACCATGCTCAACATGATGAATGTAAATGTAATACCAATAATCACCTCAAGGCATACTATAAAACGCATATATAGCCGCACAACCAATAAACAATCATGCAGAACATAACCAGCTTAAGCTACAACAGGTAATAAGCAAAACAATTCAGTAAATAGACATGCAAAATACACACAGCTCTGCCTCCACACAAAACTCCCGGCACAGCTGTACAACACACATAATACATTCCCATGCCTATCTCAAAGCTGAATTACAAGCTCAGATTCGTACCTCAACACGGCAACTACCTCAAACATATTTCACCAGGGCACGACACCAACGGCCTGCTCGAATCTGCTTCCTCACAGGCTCACGGCAATACTCAACAAAGTTGCCCGGAAGCTCAAATCTGTTAAGGCATCTAGCAAATCAGCTCAAATCTGAACTTCTACAATTAACTGCCTACGGTCAAGAATTCAAATCTGGTTCTACCACTCAACATAGGCTCTACAGCTATAACTAAGCTTAAAATGGCAAGGAATCACTTACCCAGAAGCTCAAACGGATCTGGAGAACTATCAACTGGAATTCGCGAAGATACTCGAACCTGCAACTACTTCGCTCCTCTTCCACACATCGATCTAAAGCTCCAAGCTGGTATCAATCGAAAGCTCTAAGGAAGACGAACCCAGCGCCACCAATCTTGATCCAAACGGCGGCGTATATCGACGGCAATCTCAAGAAACAGGGTTCGAATGAACAGTGCTAATCGAGGGTTCTCTGGGAAGAAGATGAGAAATTAACGGGTTCGAAATACGCTAAGTGTTGGTCAACACTTGTATATAAATCTCTCGGTCAAATGCTACAGTGGAAGTCAACTCAGACCTAGCCCTAAGGCACAAGTCCTAAAATCTGAAACAGATCCTAGCACTCAAATCTGCTCACACTCAACCAGATATGGATAGCACTGCACCGCACCGGTCAACCCAAAAACGTTGACTAACACGTGTCTTCAACTCGTTGACTCTCACATCTGCACTCACCCTCTAATAGATTCCACCCGCTAGCGTCAAATCTGATAATGCGAAACGACGTCGCATTACCTCTCGCACCCGATCCGACTACTCAAATCTGTCCCCTCAGATCTGAGACTCTAGAATATCCCAAATCAGAATTTTGCAAATTCTCGCGTAGAAACTCTACTGGCCTATCTTCCTCCAGCGATACAACCTCAAATCTGAATTCTTCCAGAATTCAGCTCCCGATAGCAAAACAAACCAAAACAACTCCAAACTCGACGCAGATTTCACCCGATAGCGAGCATTACCTCTCGCACCCGATCCGACTACTCAAATCTGTCCCCTCAGATCTGAGACTCTAGAATATCCCAAATCAGAATTTTGCAAATTCTCGCGTAGAAACTCTACTGGCCTATCTTCCTCCAGCGATACAACCTCAAATCTGAATTCTTCCAGAATTCAGCTCCCGATAGCAAAACAAACCAAAACAACTCCAAACTCGACGCAGATTTCACCCGATAGCGACCAGCGACTCAAGTATGATCAGCTCTTCACCAAATCTGAAAATCACCAACCATATTTGACCAACTTAATCAAATCCGAAGATTTGATAAATCATCTTCCGTGACTAATCCTCAACCAAATTTTCTATCGCTACCAGTGTCGCATCACTCTAACCCAGAACACTCAGATCTGATGCACTCAGACCAATCAAATCTGAATGCTAGCTCTACTCAAGTATGAAACCCAAGACTCTCACCGGTCTACACTTCTCCAACCCAGACATGCGCAACTCAAATCTAGATTCTATCCCGCTAGACCAAAACGTTGTCGTTCTTACTAACTCAAACGACGTTGTTTCACTACCCGCTAAGGAAACACGATGGCGCGCTCAAGATGGCTTGCGACACCAGATTTGACCACCAAATCTGATCGCTATACTGAAAATTTCCCAAACTTTCCAGATTTGTTCTCAGCACTAAAACTGATCCAATTACGCTAACTAAGTCTACCAACTCCAAGCTGGCCTGCCAGATCTGCTTACGCCAAATCTGGTCCATGCTACATTCGATTAATTAACTCAATTAATCGACCAACTTTCGGGTCTCACAAAAATAGACGAGAAAATAAAATCCATAAAAGAGATCAATTAGACCAAAGTGACAAGATCTGTACGAAGCTTACCACGATGGACGTAGAAACCAGATCAAAGCAGAGTCAAGCTGGTCAAGGAAAAACCAGCTCAGAGCTTTCAGGTATGCTGGTTAATGATAAACCAGCAAAGGTAATCCGATCAAGCCGGTTGAGGTTAAACCAACTCAGGATATTAAGGTGTGCTGGTTAAGGACAAAACCAGGTGGGTACTAAAATGCTTAACCAGATAAGGGCAGCTCACTTAAAAAAAAATTCGAAGAGCAGAAATAAAGTGGTCTATAGCTATTAGTACAGATCGCAGATAACAGACCAGCTGGAGTGATGAGTAATCAGCTGGAAGATCAGTTAAGGAAACCAGCTCAGAGCAGATTAAGTTTACAAATGGCATGAAATTGAGGAAATGAGCATACATAGATTAATATTCGAATTAGTATAAAGAAAAGACAAGAGCAGTATGATTTTGATTAAGATAAGAACCCGATCAAGAAAAGCAGCTCGGTATTCAGAACCAGATCGGAAGAACAGTTAAGTTAGAAGCAACTTAGCAGATTGTATTCTTGGAATATTTGAATCTATGTACAACTTGATTTGAAACATTCGACATTTCTGCAATGATGTGTAGTAGTTGGAACTACTTTGAGCTAATATCAGATATGCAGAGATATGGTACAAACTGAAGACGAAGCAGAGTTGCTAAAAAGGGCAATTCATTTAATGAAGATGTACTTTCATCGTACAGACATTTAAGACGCCGCAGGAAATTCAATTTGGATATATTCAATGTGTCTATTGGCTAAATTTATTACCGTTGTATCCAAATGGTATATATAGAAGAGAAGAGCAGTTGTGAAGGTGTGACGAATCATAATATATAGAAATATTGTTGAACACATGAGCTAACCAGCCTTCACAAACAAAAATAGAGTTCTTCTTGAACCAGCTCGCTACAAGTGACACAAGCATAGAACGATTCATTCAACTCTGTGTCACATACTCTTATATTTACACACTCTGTGGTATTGTGCTATCTTTGTAAACAAAAACAGAGAGTGTAGAAGTGCTAGAATAGCACAACCAGCTTAGTGCTGTGTATTTGTATTACGAACCAGATCTTGGGTTTGTGTTTCGTTGGTTGATTGCTAGGAGTTCTCGTGGCTGCTGGTTGCGGGAGTGGGTTTGTACAAATGGTTTATAAATCAAATCTTCTAGTGGAAACCTTCCCATTGAGGAAGAAGGGGAGACATAGGAGAATTTGCTCCGAACTTCCAGAAACAAATCTCTCGTCCCTACATATTTGTTGGGACCGGTTTAAAGAGATAGCAGGAGCTGTTGTCAAGAATTTAAAAATTTGCGCGCTGCTTATCATAAGGATGAGGTGCAATACCTCTGGTTCTTGAACACTAAAAAACAGAGCACAGGATACAGATCTGGTATGTAATAAAACATGCGGAAAACACCAGAACTGAATCCTAATATTTTAAAACAACTTTGTGCAAACAGATTTCTGTTAAAACCAGTATGTGAAATCTGTTTGCTATGTGCTAGTGTGATATCTGTTATGCGTGCTAAATAAATATGCAAGTGCTGAATGAATAACAGAATACAATACTCAATCGATTTGTTTATGGAAGTTTGGACTTCAATGTCCTACGTCTCCCATTCTTCCACCTCGGAAGGTTCCACTAGAAGATTTGATCTATACATCGTGTACAGACCCGATCCCGCAACCAGCAGCTGCGAGAACTCCTAGAATCTACCAGCCCTCGGCTGTTCACTCAGAACTTGTTTAACGTCTCTGTTCAAAGACTAAACACACAGAGTTTAACGTCTTCGTGCTTGGACGGGAACTGATTGGTATTGGGTTTTGAGATTCATTCACTATACAATGAATGTGAATGAATCTCTGTGTTTGAGATTTTTTTACAGTGAAGCGCTCAACTCTCTGTTTCTTTATTTCTCACACACTAGGGAAGTTGTTTCTACAAAAGCTGATTCTAGCTCAGCTGTCAACTGCAATAAGCTCCTCTACGAATGATAGTTGACAGCTTCGCTTCAGGTTCATTTTCCCTTTGATTGTTGTCTTCTTTTGATTTGATCTTTTCTGTGCCAGTGAAGCGCTCAACTCTCTGTTTCTTTATTTCTCACACACTAGGGAAGTTGTTTCTACAAAAGCTGATTCTAGCTCAGCTGTCAACTGCAATAAGCTCCTCTACGAATGATAGTTGACAGCTTCGCTTCAGGTTCATTTTCCCTTTGATTGTTGTCTTCTTTTGATTTGATCTTTTCTGTGCAACAACAACAACGACAACAGACACTTCTACAATGGCGTTCTTCTCGTATATAAGCCTCTGTTTGAATTCAATCCGTTGGACACATATTCTTCCCGTTTGAAATGTGTTCTGTAAAGTACCGACAGGGAGTTGTCCTTGTGTCCTTTCTTTTGCAGGCTTTTTGTCGTCTTCAACAATTGAATTAGGCTCAGAAGTTGACATCCATCTTTCATAAATCTTCATAGAATACGTCAACTGCTTCGCTACTGGTTGTGTCTTCAACTACTGCGTCTGGTTCAATTCTTCGCAACTTCTTTGCGTCTAGATTATTTGTCGACTGTTTTACAACTCTTCACTACGTCTGCTTTTCCTGCATCTGAAGTTCCTGTCGACTGGATATGCAAAGCACTTAGCTCGCGACTGGATGCACTGTAGCTTGCGACTGGATGCATATCAACAGCTGGTTTACTGTAGCTCACGTCTGGATGTACTGTTGCTTGCGTCTGGATGTACTGTAGCTACTTGCTGGTATTCTTTATCGCAAAACCATCTGCTGAATCTTAGCGCGAAGGGAAAACGCTGTCCTATACATTTATCCAAACGACATCGTTTTGCTATCGCCAACTTCAAATACCATCGACTGGTTCTACTGTAGCTCACTGCTGATTGTGATGACGTCACTGCTGATGTCATCATCACTGATTCTCGATTTCTTCCAATCAGTAATGCTGACATCATCGTTGCTGCTCATAGCTTCCTCCACTAGATAAGCTGACGTCATCATTGCTGTTTCCAGATTTCTCTTCATAATATCGACGTCTGATTCATTTCGCAACAGCTGTTTGTTGTTCTTCACAACTGGTTCCAGACTTTAACTAAAGTGAACCAGATTTCTCCAATCTCCACTTGATCAGACTTCTACTGTTCATCTTCTTCTTCGACTGCTTCAACCACTGGACACTGTAGCTTACTGCTGAATTTTCTTTCTTCGATACACAACATCTGTACACTAAGTAGAATTGTTAGAAACACAATAATAAGTTTTGTGTAATTCAAAATTCAATCTGGATCTGTTGATACAGATCCATCAATATTTTACATTCACTCATTGATTAAATTGTTCACAGATTGAATCGTGTTATTTCCGCATAAAATCCTTTTATTATACGAGACAACAGTATTCAATGAGAACACCTTCCTAGTTGGTAACTTAGCTGGAAGTTAGCGTCAAGCTGTAAAACTTTTGAAAAGAATTTTCAAATCAAAATTAGCAAAGGAGTTCATTCATCCCCCCTCCTCATAACTCCCGAGCGTGCTTTTGGTCCTAACACTCAAAGTAGTTCCAACGATTACAAATCACTGCAGAGATATCAAATGTCTCTTATCAAACCGTACGTAGCTTCAAACATTCCGAAATTCAATTTGCTATGTTGTCCTTTACTCAGCTGGTCTCCCGATCTCGTTTCTGAACATTGAGCTGCTTTTCTAGATCGGGTTATGAGCTTGATCATATCTATTCTACTTTGAAATATTTTGCTCATGTCTTTGATCTGTACTGATTCAGATAACATTCTTTGTACGCTTATATCTTTAGTACTATACCACTCGTGAAATCATTCTACTTGGTTTACATAACTGCTCTTCCAGCTGGTGTGTTATTCCACTTCTTGCTCTAGCTGGTCTGTTCTCTTAACTGTAAAGCACTGTTTTTCTGCTCTTCGTCTCAATGCTCTCTGCTTCTAAGCATCTTGGAACTGGTATCTGCATGACTTAGCACCCAACTGGTTTTTCCTAAACCAGCACATCTCAATATCCTGAGCTGGTTTGACCTTAACCAGCTTGATTAATATACCTTTGCTGGTTTGTCATCACCCAGTGTACCTAAAAGCGCTGAGCTGGTTTTTCCTTAACCAGCTTGACTTTGCTCCGATCTGGTTTCTACGTCCAAAAGTGTAAGCTTTGTCCAGATCTGGTGCCTATGGTCTTGATTATATCTCTTTTATTTTTCATTACCAAAACTTCTGAAATTTACTTTAACAAGGACATTGTATTCACTGGCCCAAGAAAATTAAAACGAGCACTAGATCATTGAAGAACATATGTTCTTGTGGTTAAAAGTGTTAGAATTAGAAACTATTGATTTTATATATTTTACATAGGCATCTCCTGTGAGGATTCAGATTTAAGGAATTGTGATTAATCGAATTTTCGGGTGAAATCTGGTGGAGAAATGATGTTGAATTGATCGAATTTTGATAGAGATCTGGTCCCCTGTGTGCTAGCGTGTTTCTGCCTCGAGAAGTAGGTAAAACGCTATCGTTTTGGTGAGATCTGGATTGAAGAGAGAGCAGCGCTTTTGTATTTCGTGATTTTAGATGTCAACTTTAGTCAACGAAACTGTAGCGGGTGATCGCTGGATTGAGAGATCTGGTTTCGTTGTATCGAGCGCGAATTATAGTGCGTGATGAGATCTGCTGACGTAAGAAGATTTCACGTGTTGGTCAACATTTAGCGTTGACGTCTGGTGTAGCGCTTATTTGAGGAGAGATCTGTTTTTTTGTGAAGCGCTAAGATCTGTTTTTGTTAAGCGCTAAGATCTATTTTGAGAGAAGCAACGTCGTTCCTTTAAGTTGCTGCGTCGTCGTTTTGGATTTCCAGCTTTTAGCGTGTTTTGTATTACGCGAGCGAGAGATCTGGTGTTTGATTGGTGTTGTGGAGAGATCTGTTGCTTTTAGCGTGAGATCTGTTTTATCGAAACGCTGCCGTTTTGATTATTTTTGCGCGAGAATTAGTGTGTAACGTTGAAGTCTGATAGGACTTAACGCCTTAGCGAGGGATCTGTTTTACGCTATTTCGCAATTGCTGGAATCTGTTTTTGCGTCGGTGCTTGACCTAGACAGTAGCGATTATTTTGAGGATTTAAATGCAAGTGTTGAGTTACACTTAGAGTATTTTGCACCCGATATTTCTTATCCTCTTCCTCATTTGAAACCCTCGACTTGCTACTGTTCACCGTAGCTTTCTACCACCGATCTCCGTTGCTTCCAGCCTTTGTTTTTAAAGATCTTGGTGGCGCTGAACACCCCTAGCTTAGCTCTTTCGTTGGCTACCCATTTTAGACCCTGAATTAACGCTGGATTGGAGGAGTGGAGCTGCTAGCGTTCGAAGATTTTGAAGAAAGCTGCGCCGTGCGTTCCTCTTGCTAGCGTGAGCTTTTGGGTGAGCTTTTCTCGTTGATTTGAGCTTTGTTCTTGTCGTTAGTACCTACGTAGCTAGGCAGATATTGTGTTGAGTTCTGGCCGTAGGTATTAGAGTATTAAGGCTTAGAATTGTGCTTGAGTTAAGCTAATTCTCGAGGCCTTGAAACAGATTTCAGTTCCTAGGATTTTGATTGTGCTTTGCCGTGGAGCTTATAAGGCGTGGACTTGATTTAGTTTCTGGCCGTGGTTCTTGAGATTTGTTGAGGTAGAATTTGAGGAGTTAAGGTACGTTTGAGCAGATCTTAATGGCTTGAAGTGTGAACATGGCCGTATTTCTCTGCTATGGAATCTGTTGGCTTGCGACTGTGATTGTTACGTGAAACAGTGTGTGTAATTGATTTATTTGCATGCTGTTTTATTATATTGATTGTATGCATTATGCATTGATATTGATTGGCATACATGCATACATATTGAGCCTTGACAGATTGATTTGATGACCTGATTGGGTGCCACGTTGTGACTGGTCGACTGGTGAGTCGTGCCCGAAAAGTCCAACGCTATCATCGGAGTGGTTACTACCGGATTCGAGTTTCTACCACCAAGCTGTGATGGGCTGACGGGCCCCGATGATCACGGACCGATGATTTCCACCGGCTGATTGGCTGCGAGTGGTATAGAGGCTTGATTTGATTTGCCATTTGATAGACTGGTCTAGCTATCCGATTCTTTGATAGCCTTCATGCATTCATAGCATTTATTTATGGCATGTTGCATGTTTAGCTGTTTAGATAGCTCTTCGTACTGAGGCTTGACCTCGTATTTTGTTTTCCTGCTTTTGTGTCTTGGATCTGTGTACCCATTTGCAGGATCTTTAGGTAGCCAGGCTGGCCAGAGTGGAGGTTCAGCTGGTCGACCCCCTTTTCCATGAGTCCCAGTATATTGTATTATGTATTGAACCGAGGGATGCCCCGTGTTTCTATGTATTGGGGATTTGTATTAGACTTGAGATTTATGGGGTTGTATAAGTTTGAGTTAAATTATATTTTGATTATCGATATTTTGAATGTTTGTTTTATGTTCAGGCCAAAATGATTTCGATTCCTTTGATCACACTCGAGTCTAGGCGCTAGAGTTTTGATTTGATTGTTGATTGACTCTGTCTCTTATGTGATTATTATCTGCCTTGATGTTTATCTGTTGTTGGCCTTACCTCTATACTTGTGTAGATGCCGCCGAGGAGAGGTAGATCTAGGCGTTCCGAGGGGTCTAGGGCTCCCGAAAGTGACGAGGATGTTCATCAGGTAGATGATGTGACCCAACGGTTGGGCGGGATGGAACTAGTTTTAGCTCGATTTCACGTACGAACCCTCCGACTTTTGCTGCTACTGAGGGCGGTGCGAGAGCTGAGGCATGGCTTGTACAGATGGAGGAGCTATTTGATACCTTGTAGTACGCTCCGGAAAAGATACTGAAGTTAGCAGTGCTGCAGCTGCGGGATGATGTGTAGCGTTGGTGGAGAGGTACTTCTAGGATGCTTCGTGATAGTGGAGTAGTGATTACCTGGGAGAGTTTCTGTGAGGCGTTCCGTCAGGAGTATACCCCGGAGTCTTACTTCGCCAGTCGAGAGCGAGAGTTCGACAACCTCAAGCTGGGTGACATGCGAGTGGCCGAGTATGCGAGGCAGTTTTCTACGCTTTTGGTGTACATGCCCCATGTAGCGAACCAAGAGCGATCGAAGAGGAACAAGTTCTTGAAGGGGTTGAGACCTGATCTTTACCGGATGGTGTTGTCTGGGTCCCCGGCGACCTTTATGGAAGCTGTGAACAATGCGGTTGATATTGAGGAGAGTCTGATGGATCCCGAGGCTCCGGTGCATCAGACGACTGGACGTGTTTCTCAGCCAGCGCAGGCGGTGTCGCAGTCGTATCAGTCTCCTCAGGGGTCACAGCAGTCGAGTCACCAGCAGTTTCGACCTCGAGGGAAGCAATTCAAGAATAAGGGCCATTCGAGTTCCTCTGGTTCCGTGAGTTCGAGTTCTGGTAGTGGTTCAGGCAGTGGTTCTGGCGGTTGATTTTGTGGGCAGTGCGGAGGGAGACATGAGACTTCGTAGTGTCGTGGAGTTCGAGGACTGTGCCATCTTTGTGGTCAGCCGGGACATTTCGCTAGGGCGTGTCCTTCGATAGGAGGGCGGTCTTCTGATCAGTCGCAGCAGGGTTCCGCTGGTGGTTCTTCGCAGCGACAGCAGTCTTTCTCTCAGCCCCAGCGATCAGGATTTCAGCCGCGTGATACATCTAGGTTCAGAGGACCTTCCCGACCTCAGTTTCAGATTCCCCAGCAGGCTCAGGCGAATGCTTTGAATAGAGAGCAGGCTGAGGAGACGCCTAGCATGGTGATTGGAGGTACATGCCTTATTTATGATTATCCTGCGAGAATTCTTTTTGACACTGATGCATCACATTCTTTCATATCTGAGTTGTTTGTGTTTGAGCATGGGTTGAGTTCATCCCCATTGTGTGATGTTGTGTCTGTATCTACTCCTACTGGTGTGAGTTTATGGTCCAGAGAAGTAGTGATTGATTGTCTGATTAGATTTGATGAGCATGTTTTGGTCTCCAATTTGATTGTTTTGGGGATTAGAGATTTTGATTGTATCTTGGGGATGGATGTGATGTCTAGCTTTAAGGCTACAGTTGATTGCTTCCATGGTGTGGACGCTGGTGCTCAGCTTTTACCATTTGACACGTTAAGCATTCAGAAAAAAATTTGGCGACATCTCTTTTCATACCCGGCCACCAGTACAACTTCTGAAGATCTTTATACATCTTGGTACTGTTGCGGATCAGGATCACGCCCCCCAGTGAGGCAGCGGAAAAACAGAAATTACATGTCCGGGAGACGATCAATACGATAAATACAAAAATTATGACATTCATAGGGTGTTCAAAACACTACCTTGCTGGCAACTCGTGCCTGGCTCTGACCAGTTTCGCGAGGAAACCGGCACTTCACGGTAGGCGACGGTAGACTACGTCAATCAGGTCCACGACCGGAGGGGAGACTCCTTTGTCAGCCTGCACTAGAAGGCCTGACGAGATCAGCACGGACGGATTCTTATCGTCAAGTTGGCCGGAACAAATTCCGGCGAAGTGAGGCGGCGGCGGCGGCTTTTGAGGAGAGGAGGGAGGCGGCCACTTAGAGCTAGGGTTACGGTTAATTATGATTGATGTGTTATGATCAAAGCCTCCTAAGTCCACATTAAGTAGACAAGCAATAGACTTGGACCGGCCCAACGGGCCCGGGTCCAACGGATGAACATTCGGTTCATTCCTATCACCGTGACTTCATCGTAACTCCGATCGCCGATCAGATCGGACCGATCGACTCAGTTTCCAAAACTGAATACTATGATCTGAAAAACCATTTTTCAGAACCCCAGTGCAAAATGACCGTTTTGCCCCTCAACAGCGGGAAATCACGATTTGACCCCTGTTGACTTTTAGCAAGTTGCACTCCCCAAAATCCTCTTCCCATGATAAAAACATTGAGCTCAGTATCCATGCGGGAATCTCGAATCCAGTACTTGTTTGACCCTCAATGGTTCAGGGATACAGCTAGCCGTGGGCCCACAACCATTGTGGCTCCGGAATCACAATTCCGGACTTTCCCATCGGATCATGGTAAGAGCGTATAGCAACATCGCCCCATGATCCCCTAGGTATCACTGATAGTGCCTACAAGAACCATTTGGTCGTGGTTAGCGTACAATACGGTCCTTTCAATCCATATATCCCGATCAGATCAACGACCATTGGTAAATCGAGAGTCGCTAAAGATCCGATATCTATGCGTACATCTTGGAGATCTAATAGTGACATCGCGAGTGTAACTAGGTAAACCCATTTACCTAAAACACTTCTAGTACTCTGGCCAGAGATTTATACACTATTATCCCCTCAGATAGCATAGGATATCCATGCATGTCTGCGAGCGGTGAATTCTCGACAACGATGCATCGACTGCTACATGCATCGGGGTCTCACCCAATCCCGCCGCCTAATGACCCCAAATGAGTCGGCAAACGAGTCAAAGTGAGATGCCTATCATGTAGAGTCTCAATGACGTTTCGAGTCGTGAGGACTAATCAGTACAACCTAGACCTCGGACTTATCCACTCGACAAATGATAACCACTTGGAAAGTCCGAACGAGGGTAGTTCGATAGATCACCAGGTCACTATCTATCTGCATGCTCAGAACATCACAATGTTCCCTACCAATGAAACATGGTACTTCGCATCGCAGATACTAGTCTCGAGCTCGGGTGGCCTTATCCTCATTTTGACGGCCCAATCAACTAGGAACTTGTTCAGAATACACAGTGACTATTAGATGTGTTTCATGATAGCCGTCATACCCACTATCACATCTAACATACACTATAGTGCATTCTAGGTCTTACTCAACGCAATTGTTAATCATTATACAACACAATGAAAGTAAATAATGTCATATAAATAAATGCAAATATCATATATAAAGATTGTTTCATACAAGAGTCTATAAACCCACACGCCACAAGTTGGCTAGTTGGGAATCTACTCTAACAATCTCCCACTTGCCCTAAAGCAAACTACTCCTCAGACGCCGTCCCATTGTTTCACGATGTTTCTCAAACAACGGTCCTGGAAAGGGCTTCGTAAGTGGATCAGCAACGTTGTCCGCAGAGGCGACTCTCTCAACTGCTATGTCACTAGTTTTCGTTGAGTGCAGGTAATTCTCAGCAGGAGGATGGAGGGAAATGAACAGGATGGAAGGAATGTGTTTATCGTGGACGACAGAGTTCTTTATTTCCTTCTAGTTCAAAGTTATAGCTTCTTTTTGAGAACACTTTTGTATCATACTGAGTATTCTGATGTAAGTTGTATCAAAACAAAATTTCAGAGTTTTGTTATGTTTTTAACCAGACGTTATCACACTACGAGATGCATTATTGACATATGATATAGTTGTTCTCTCCATTTCCGCACTACTGCTTAAGTTATTCTAGATTTCTTATCTTCAAATGCGAAGAATTTTATTATTCTCGTTTCAACCCAGATAGTTAGTAACGATCCATTCTCCAACGTTTATGACTCTTGATTTTATTCAATTGAGACCCAAAACTTATAAATATTACGCCAAGAAAATGAGGGTCGTTACACATAGACTTAGATAGAGTGACCCCGTGGCACATAGGTAGGTGTCCTCTCTTGGACTCTTCCATAGAGAACCTCTTAAGTATGGTATCGATGTAGGTAGCTTGGGTGAGTCCGAGCATCCGTTTAGATCTATCCCGATAGATCTGTATTCCAAGAATATAGGATGCTTCACCCATGTCCTTCATCGAAAATCTACTAGGCAACCATACTTTAGTTGATTGCAGCATTCCTACATCATTCCCAATGAGTAGGATGTCATCAACATAAAGTACGAGGAATGTCACAACGCTTTTAACTACCTTCTTATATACACATGGCTCCTCGGGATTCTTGATGAAACCAAATTCCTTAATTATTTCATCGAATCTCAGGTTCCAACTCCTCGATGCTTGTTTGAGACCGTAGATCGATCTCTGAAGCTTTCATACCTTATGCTCGCTTCCAACAGATGTGAAACCCTCAGGCTGCGTCATATAGATGTCTTCCTTAATGTTTCCATTAAGGAACGCAGTTTTTCACATCCATTTGCCATATCTCATAGTCATACCATGCGGCTATGGCTAACAAGATTCTAATCGACTTGAACATTGCGACTGGCGAGAAGGTTTCATCATAGTCAACACCTTGCCTTTGAGTGTAACCTTTCGCGACCAGTCGTGCCTTGTAGGTCATTACCTTACCATCAGGTACAAGTTTCCTCTTGTATACCCATTTGCACCCAATAGGAACAATTCCTTCGGGAGGATTAACAAGAGTCCAAACTTGGTTAGCATGCATTGATTCAAACTCATACTGCATTGCTTCAAGCCACAAATTAGAATCAGCATCGAAAATTGCCTCCTTGAAAGTTCTTGGATCAGATCCAACAACTTGATCACCTTGATCATCTTCAAGGAGAAAACCATATCTCTCAGGAGCCCTAGGAACCCTTTCGGATCTCCTAGGTGCGACCATTTCTGGTACTGGCTCTGGAGGTGAGAGAGATTCACCTGGTACTTCAGTTGGTTCTCGAACCTCTTCGAGTTCTACTATTCTGCCCTTTCTATCAAGTAGAAATTCCCTTTCCATAAAGGTGGCATTCCTAGAAACAAACACTTTTGTTTCGCTGGGATAGTAGAAGTAGTATCCAATGGAATTCTTTGGATACCCAATGAAGTAGCATAAGA
The DNA here is from genome assembly GCA_001598015.1 of Dorcoceras hygrometricum. Taxonomy (NCBI): domain Eukaryota; kingdom Viridiplantae; phylum Streptophyta; class Magnoliopsida; order Lamiales; family Gesneriaceae; genus Dorcoceras; species Dorcoceras hygrometricum. The sequence continues at coordinate 21,404 of KQ999919.1, read as the reverse complement.
TGGATCTCGTATCCAGCTTATCTCCCACTGTCTGCTTCACGTAAGCAGGACATCCCCAAATCCTCATAAATGAGCATTTGGGTGGTTTGCCCATCCATATCTCATATAGAGTCTTATCCACTGCCTTGGTGTGGACATTGTTCAACAACATTACCGCCGTTTCGAGCGCATAGCCCCAAAACGAGGTAGGAAGTTCAGTGAAGCTCATCATAGATCGAACCATGTCCAACAAGGTCCGATTACGACGCTCCGCTACACCATTGAGCTGTGGTGTGGCCGGAGGGGTCCACTGTGCGAGAATCCCATTCTCTTTTAGATAGTCTTGACATTCAGCACTCAAGTATTCACCTCATCGATCAGATCGAAGTGCTTTAATACTTTTGCCTAATTGATTTTCTACTTCAGCCTTTAATTCTTTGAACCTTTCAAAGGATTCAGACTTGTGCTTCATTAAGTACAAGTACCCATACCTAGAGTAATCGTCGGTAAAGGTGATGAAGTATGTGTGACCGTATTTAGTATCAATACTAAACGGGCCGCACACATCAGTATGGATCAAATCCAACAGGCCTTGAGCATGCTCACCCTTGCCCTTGAAGGGTTGCTTAGTCATCTTTCCCTTAAGACAAGACTCACAAGTCGGTAGGGAGTTAATGTCTGACAGATCAAACATGTCATTTCAAACTAACTTGTTCATCCTACTTAGAGAAATATGACCTAGCCTAGCGTGCCAAAGTTGTGCTGGGTTCAAGTTATCGTGTTTTCGTTTAATCGTTGTTGTATGTGCTTCGACATCGCGAGTTGGAACGTCTTTTAATTTTAAGGTGTATAAATCGTTTTCGCTTTCCCCAATTCCAATTAAACATTCATTCTTGTAAATATTGCAAATCGAATTAGCAAACATACAAGAATATCCATCACCATCAAGCATAGAAACAGAAATAATGTTCTTTATTAATTCGGGAACAAACAAAACGTTTCTCAATAACAACTTAAAATCAGAAGACAGAAATAAATAAACATCTCCTATATCTACTGCAGCAACTCTTGCTCCATTGCCAAGCCTCAAGTGGGTCTCACCCTCTCTAAGACGTCGGTTCTTGTCATCATCTGCAAATCATTGCAGATATGAGATCCACATCCGGTATCAAGTACCCAAGAAGGTGAACTAAGAGACATATTTATTTCGATATAGAACATACCTTTCGCAGTTCGCAACTGCTCGAGGTACTCCTTGCAGTTCCTCCTCCAATGCTCAGGCTTGTGGCAGTGGTGGCAAACATCCTCGCTCTTGTTTGGCTTGGAAGCCTTTGCCTTTGGCTTCTTGGTGGGCCTTCCTCCTTTGTAGGGGCATAAAGCTTCTTTCCCTTGCGTCTGGGACCCTTCTTCGCAGAGGAAGAAGAGCCCATGAGGAGGACGGGCTTGTCCTTCTTTATGGTTCCTTCAAACACTACAAGCATGTTAACCACCTCTTCAAGGGTGGCTGCCAGCTTGTTCATGTTGAAGTTGACCACAAAGGGGTCAAATGCAGCGAGTAGCGAGAGGAGAAGTACATCCACCGACAGCTCGTGTGGAAGTGCGATATCAAGGCCCGACAGCTTTTCAACGAGCCCAATCATACGAACCCCATGCTCGCAGACCGAAGTCCCATCGCGCATGCGGCTCGTCATAAGCTCCTTGATAGCCATGAACCTCTCATGTCGAGAGTTCTCCCCGTACAGTTCTTTGAGATGAAAAAGTATGTCAGCAGCATACTTTGTCTTCTCAAAGCGCCGTTGCATTCAATTGGACATCGACGCCATCACATAGCATCGAGATTTAACCTCGTCGTCCCTCCATTGTTTAAGCGTGATCAGCTCCTCAGGGCTGATATCGGCAGGGGTTTCCTCCGGAGGACTCTTCTCTATCGCATAAAGAAGTTTCTCCGAAACCAATACAAGATTGAGGTTGCGGAGCCAGTCTTGGTAGTTCAGACCGGTGAACCTGTTGCTATCCAGTATAGCAGCAAGTGGATTTTTCATCGAAGACATTTTATATGCAGTAATACTGAAAAGGAAAACAGACAATCATTACTAACTATATAAAATAATCGCTAAGACATAAAACAAGGTCGTTAAGTTTTATGAATTACCCTCCCACTATTTTAACGATTTAACCACCATCTAATGAAATCGAGAAAGCAAGTTTCTTTAGTGGGTACACGGAGCCCAATCAAGCGATCATGGACCCGAATAATATCAGCCATCCATGACCCCCAAAAGGTAGTTTCCGATTACAACCGGTGCAATCTCCATGTATTCACCTCACGTCCAGTAAGGGCCCAATAATATGTCGCCGTTTACTATCACGTGTCAAGATGACCCATCAATGTTGAGTCGTGAAGGACGGTCTCCTTAACGTCCCCAATAATATGAGCCAACGTTAAAGGGAGTTCCAACCGAACTCACAACAATTGTCAATGGTGTGGACAGCTTTCCGACATACATGACCCCCTCAATAATATGAGCCGGGCCATGTATACGGGTAGCAACGACGTACACCCATTGTTGATGGAAGGTAGGGATAATTTAAACAAATTTAAATTCCCTTTAGTTTATTGAATAAATATTTATCTTGATATTATTTTTAAATCGTATTTAAAACGAGGGATTTTATTTTTGAAAATTTGGTCTCATGCATATATTTTAAATCAAATTTAAAACATGCAACATGCGGATTCAACTAAACTATATATCACATATATAAATATTTTGGGATGATCGATCGCGAGAGCTATGCGGTCCGTGGTTGCCAGCCACGGACCTGGGTCCAATCCTAGGGGTAATGCAACATGCAATGCAATCCTATTACAATGCTTCCGGTTTTACAGATCTTCGGTCTTCAATACTCTTGATCGTCATTGTCCACCGTCTTCGGATGACCTCCCACTAAATCTAGTAATTTTACATTTAAATTTACCATGACATATAAGGGATACATTTATCAAGGGGTGGGAACGGGCCACAAACAGGCCCACTTTAAATGATAATCAAAATATTAATACAACCGAATCACAAAAACCTATCGCATACACCTAACAAATTGGGCACGGCTCTCGATCATCCCAATCATGCAGATAATCTAATTAACATGCATAAATTAAACAATCAAATTATTTATCCACAAAATCATATTTTAATTACGAAATCGCATTTTATAAATAAAATCGTATTTTGTCGATAAAATCAAATTTTAATCAACAAAATCATATTTAATTTATAAAGTCATATTTCAAAATTAAAATCGTATTTTGCAATTTTAATTGTATCAAATTGGGCTTAAAACAATTCTAGCCCCAAAAATCTCAAAATTTCAAAATCGACCAAAACGGGCCCGATATCGAGTATCGGCCCGAAAACTTCACGGGCTGCCCGGGACAGGCCCGAACTAAACCCTAGAAGAAATCAGCCGTCACGACATCGCCGGGCGGCGGCCGCCGCCACCATGAAAATCGCGTGCGGCGCAAGGCCACGCACGGCCGCGACAAGCGCGGCGCACGATGCTCATCGTCGCACAACGGCGCCCAGCAAGCGACGCGAAGCAGCAGCCTTCCTCTCGGCCAGCGCGCATCCAGTCGCGCCACCATGCTTGCAACGGCCGGCCACGTCGCGCATCCAGCAGCGCAACAGCTTGCGCGGAGCGGCGCATCTCGCGACCAGCGCGGCCGTGATGCACGACCATAGCGCATCTCCTGCGCGACCAGCGGCGCAACATCGCGCAACGATTTGCACCGGGCAGCGTCCAGTGATTCGGCCACCAGCATGCATCTGCCGCAACAAGATGTGCGGCCCGCGCGATTAAACGCGCGCTCATGCGCGCATGGTATCTAGCGCCGCCGCGAGCGGCGGCGGCCGGCAGGCCGAGAAACAAAGAACTTTGTTTTGATTCTGAAAAATTGAAAGTTTAGATACAATATGGCAACGATTGTATTGATCAGATTCGAGCCTTGGCTCTGATACCATTGTTGGGAAACCTTGACGGATCCGGATCACGCCTCCCGGCGAGGCAGCGGAAGAACAAAAATTGGGCCGGGAGACGATCAATACAATTCAAAACATGCTATGACCATTCATAGGGTGTTTCTCGGGGTTACCTTGCTGGCAACTCGTGCCTGGCTCCGACCAGTTTCGCGAGGAAACAGGCACTTCACGGTAGGTGGCGGTATACTACGTCAATCAGGTCCACGACCGGAGGGGAGACTCCTTCGTCATCCTGCACTAGAAGGCCTGATAAGATCAGCGCGGACGGATTCTCCTCGTCAAGTTGGCCGGAACAAATTCCGGCGAAGCGAGGCGGCGGCGGAGGCGGCGGCGCAAGGCGACGGCGGCGGCTTTTGAGGAGAGGAGGGAGGCGGCCACTTAGAGCTATGGTTAGGGTCAATTATGATTGATGTGTTATGATCAAAGCCTCCTAAGTCCACATTAAGTAGACAAGCAATAGACTTGGACCGGCGCAACGGGCCCGGGTCCAACGGATGAACATTCGGTTCATCCCTATCACCGTGACTTCATCGTAACTCCAATCGCCGATCAGATCGGACCGATCGACTCAGTTTCCAAAACTGAATACTATGATCTGAAAAACCATTTTTCAGAACCCCAGTGCAAAATGACCGTTTTACCCCTCAACAGCGGGAAATCACGATTTGACCCCTGTTGACTTTTAGGAAGTCGCACTCCCCAAAATCCTCTTCACATGATCAACACATTGAGCTCAGTAACCGTGCGGGAATCTCGAATCCAGTACTTGATCCTCTTCACATGATCAACACATTGAGCTCAGTAACCGTGCGGGAATCTCGAATCCAGTACTTGTGTGACCCTCAATGGTTCAGGGATAAAGCTAGCCGTGGGCCCACAACCATTGTGGCTTCGGAATCACAATTCCGGAATTGTCCATCGGATCATGGTAAGAGCGTCTAGCAACATCGCCCCATGATCCCCTAGGTATCACTGATAGTGCCTGCAAGAACCAGTTGGTCGTGGTTAGCGTACAGTACGGTCCTTTCAATCCATATATCCCGATCAGATCACCATTGGTAAATCGAGAGTCGCTAAAGATCGGATAGCTATGCGTACATCTTGGAGATCGAATAGTGACATCACGAGTGTAACTAGGTAAACCCATTTACCTAAAACACTTCTAGTACTCTGGCCAGAGATTTATACACTATTATCCCCTCAGATAGCATAGGATATCCACGCATGTCTGCGAGCGGTGAATCCTCGACAACGATGCATCGACTCCTACATGCATCAGGGTCTCACCCAATCCCGCCGCCTAATGACCCCAAGTGAGTCGGAAAATGAGTCAAAGTGAGACTCCTATCATGTAGAGTCTCAATGACGTTTCGAGTCGTGAGGACTAATCAGTACAACCAAGACCTCGGACTTATCCACTCGACAAATGGTAACCACTTGGAAAGTCCGAACGAGGGTAGTTCGATAGATCACCAGGTCACTATCTATCTGCATGCTCAGAACATCACAATGTTCCCTACCAATGAAACATGGTACTTCGCATCGCAGATACTAGTCTCGAGCTCGGGCGGCCTTATCCTCATTTTGACGGTCCAATCGACTAGGAACTTGTTCAGAATACACAGTGACTATTAGATGTGTTTCATGATAGCCGTCATACCCACTATCACATCTAACATACACTATAGTGCATTCTAGGTCTTTACTCAACGCAATTGTTAATCATTATACAACACAATGAAAGTAAAGAATGCCATATAAATAAATGCGAATATCATATATAAACATTGTTTCATACAAGAGTCTATAAACCCACACGCCACAAGTTGGCTAGTTGGGCATCTACTCTAACACCTCCGAGGCACGAAATTGACTTCAGTATTGAGTTGGTGCCCGGCACCGCCCCGATTTCTAGAGTTCCGTATCGGTTGGCGCCAGCAGAGTTGAGAGAGCTGAAGGATCAGTTGAAAGACCTCTTGGAGAAAGGTTTCATCAGGCCGAGCATGTCACCTTGGGGAGCTTCAATTCTTTTCGTGAAAAAGAAGGATGGATCCATGAGGATGTGTGTGGATTTCAGACATCTGAATAAAGCAACAGTGAAAAACAAGTATCCGTTTCCGAGAATTGATGACTTGTTCGACCAGTTGCAAGGATCGGTCGTGTACTCAAAGATTGATTTGCGCTCTGGTTATCACCAGTTGCGAATTAGATACGCTGACGTGGCGAAGACAGCTTTCCGAACTAGATATGGGCATTACGAGTTTCTTGTCATGCCGTTTGGAATGACATATGCCCCAGCTGTGTTCATGGATTTGATGAATCGCGTCTTCAGCGAGTATATTGATCGGTTCGTGATTGTCTTTATTGATGACATCCTGATTTACTCGAGGAGCTTGAGAGAGCATAAGGAGCATCTTAGACTGGTGTTGCAGAGATTGAGGGACTCGCAGCTCTATGCTAAGTTCAGCAAATGTGAATTTTGGCTGGACAGAATTATCTTTTTGGGTCACGTGATTTCCTGATTTACTCGAGGAGCTTGAGAGAGCATAAGGAGCATCTTAGACTGGTGTTGCAGAGATTGAGGGACTCGCAGCTCTATGCTAAGTTCAGCAAATGTGAATTTTGGCTGGACAGAATTATCTTTTTGGGTCACGTGATTTCAACACAAGGAATTTCGGTAAATCCGAGCAAGGTCGAAGCAGTTCTTAACTGGGAGAGACCTAGGAATGTTTCTGAGATCCGTAGTTTCTTGGGTTTGGCTGGCTATTATAGGCGTTTCATCGAGAAGTTCTCTTCAATAGCTAAGCCTCTGACGCAGTTGACTCGGAAGGATAAGAGATTTGAGTGGACTGATGAGTGCAAGAACAGTTTTCAGACGTTGAAGGAGAAGTTGACTACTGCTCCTGTGTTGGCTCTACCGTCTGGATCCGGAGGATTTGTGGTGTGCTCCGATGCTTCTCTCAATGGTTTAGGATGTGTGCTAATGCAGAACGGGTACGGGATTGCCTATGTGTCTCGACAGTTGAAGCCTCACGAGACGAGGTACCCTGTGCATGATTTGGAGTTAGCTGCGATAGTGTTTGCCTTGAAGATTTGGCGACATTATCTGTATGGTGAAGAATTTGTGGTGTACACCGACCACAAGAGCCTGAAATATATCTTCACGCAGTCTGACTTAAACATGAGGCAGCGACGATGGATGGAATTGCTCAAGGACTTTAACTGTGAGATTCAGTATCAGCCTGGGCGGATGAACTCAGTTGCCGACGCATTGAATAGGAAGACCCAGCCTGCATTGCTTTCGTTTTTGAATGCTTCGAGAGTCTATGAGCAATTGAGTACTTCGGGTTGGAGATTTCAGCCGAGCTATCAATACTTCATGGTTTCTTCGATGCAGGTTGAGCCACAGCTTTTGCATGACATCAGGGAGGCGCAGAGGACTGATCCCTATATCCATGAGTTGAGGATTAAGGCCCAGAATGGTCAGTCTAATGACTTCTCTGTTTCTTCGGATGGTTGTATGAGATTTCGAGGGAGATTAGTGGTTCCAAACCTGATTGATTTGAAGGAGGCCATCATGAATGAAGCGCATTATAGTCGGTACAGTGTGAATCCAGGCGAAAGGAAGATGTATCATGCCTTGAAGTCTCACTATTGGTGGGCAGGTATGAAGAGCGACATCTCTGGTTTTGTTGCTCGATGTCTGAATTGCCAGCAGGTCAAGGCTGAGAGTATGAGGCCTGGTGGATTGCTGCAGAGTTTGGAGGTGCCCCAATTGAATTGGGAGCACATCGCCATGGATTTCGTGACTCATCTACCTCGGTCGATCAGGGGATGTGATGCTATTTGGATTGTGATTGATAGACTTTCGAAGTCAGCCCATCATTCCTTATGATGTGAGGTGTTCTATGAAGAAAATGGCGAAGCTGTACATCGACCATGTGGTTAGATTGCATGGAGTTCCGGTTTCCATAGTGTCCGACAGAGATCCGAGGTTCACTTCTCGATTTTGGAAGAGTTTGCAGGTGACGATGGGTTCGAGATTGGCTATGAGTACGGCCTATCACCCACAGACAGACGGACAGTCTGAGCGGACTATACAGACTTTAGAGGATATGCTGCGTGCTATTGTGATGGATTTCAGTGGTGGCTGGCAGGATTATTTGTCCTTGGTTGAGTTTTCGTATAATAACAGCTACCAGGTGACTATCGGAATGGCGCCGTTTGAGGCGTTTTATGGTCGAAAGTGCAGATCCCCGATTTGTTGGGAAGAAGTTGGTGAGAGACAGCTTTCTACACCAGAGTTTGTTCAGCACATGAAGGATCAGATTGATTTGATTCGGAGTAGAATGAAAGCTGCTCAAGACCGTTTCTCTAGCTATGCTAACAGAAGACGCAGACCTTTGGAGTTTGAGGTTGGCGATCGTGTGTTCCTCAAGATTTCTCCTTTCAAAAGTGTTATGCGATTCAGATTTAAAGGCAAATTGGCTCCCAGATACGTTGGTCCTTTTGAGATTGTTGAGCGGATTGGACAGTTGGCTTATAGATTGAGGCTACCCGAGGAGTTGGCAGCGATGCATGATGTCTTTCATGTGTCTATGTTGAGAAAATATGATCCAGATCCGTCCCATGTTTTGAGAACCGACGAAGTTGAGCTAGATTCTGCCTTGATTTATGTCGGTTATCCGATTCAGATTCTGGATAGGAAGGGGAAGCAGCTGAGAAATAAGATAATACCGTTGGTGATGGTTCAATGGAGCAAGCATGGCCGAGAAGAAGCAACCTGGGAAGTGGAGGAGAAGATGAGACAAGACTGGCCTCATCTGTTTGAGCACTGATCGTGCGAATTTTTCCAGGTAAATTTCTAGTTTTGCTTCGAATTTGAGTAGATTTTGTGCTGATTTGAATGTTTGATTGCTTCTGCCCTTGTTGCCTTTGATTTCAAGGACGAAATCTCTTAAGTTGGGGAGAATGTGAGGATTCAGATTTAAGGAATTGTGATTAATCAAATTTTCGGGTGAAATCTGGTGGAGAAATGATGTTGAATTGATCGAATTTTGATAGAGATCTGGTCCCCTGTGTGCTAGCGTATCTGGTGGAGAAATGATGTTGAATTGATCGAATTTTGATAGAGATCTGGTCCCCTGTGTGCTAGCGTGTTTCTGCGTCGAGAAGTAGGTAAAACGCTATCGTTTTGGTGAGATCTGGATTGAAGAGAGAGCAGCGCTTTTGTATTTCGTGATTTCAGATGTCAACTTTAGTCAACAAAACTGTAGCGGGTGATCGCTGGATTGAGAGATCTGGTTTCGTTGTATCGAGCACGAATTATAGTGCGTGATGAGATCTGCTGACGTAAGCAGATTTCACGTGTTGGTCAACATTTAGCGTTGACGTCTGGTGTAGCGCTTATTTGAGGAGAGATCTGTTTTGTTGTGAAGCGCTAAGATCTGTTTTTGTTAAGCGCTAAGATCTGTTTTGAGTGAAGCGACGTCGTTCCTTTAAGTTGCTGCGTCGTCGTTTTGGATTTCCAGCTTTTAGCGTGTTTTGTATTGCGCGAGCGAGAGATCTGGTGTTTGATTGGCGTTGTGGAGAGATCTGTTGCTTTTAGCGTGAGATCTGTTTTATCGAAACGCTGCCGTTTTGATTATTTTTGCGCGAGAATTAGTGTGTAGCGTTGAAGTCTGATAGGACTTAACGCCTTAGCGAGGGATCTGTTTTACGCTATTTCGCAATTGCTGGAATCTATTTTTGCGTCGGTGCTTGACCTAGACAGTAGCGATTCTTTTGAGGATTTAAATGCAAGTGTTGAGTTACACTTAGAGTATTTTGCACCCGATATTTCTTATCCTCTTCCTCATTTGAAACCCTCGACTTGCTACTGTTCACCGTAGATTTCTACCACCGATCTCCGTTGCTTCCAGCCTTTGTTTTTAAAGATCTTGGTGGCGCTGAACCCCCCTATCTTAGCTCTTTCGTTGGCTACCCATTTTAGACCCTGAATTAACGCTGGATTGGAGGAGTGGAGCTGCTAGCGTTCGAAGCTTTTGGAGAAAGCTGCACCGTGCGTTCCTCTTGCTAGCGTGAGCTTTTGGGTGAGCTTTTCTCGTTGATTTGAGCTTTGTTCTTGTCGTTAGTACCTGCGTAGCTAGGCAGATATTGTGTTGAGTTCTAACCGTAGGTGTTAGAGTATTAAGGCTTAGAATTGTGCTTGAGTTAAGCTAATTCTCGAGGCCTTGAAACAGATTTCAGTTCCCAGGATTTTGATTGAGCTTTGCCGTGGAGCTTCTAAGGCCGTGGAATTGATTTAGTTGCTGGCCGTGGTTCTTGAGATTTGTTGAGGTAGAATTTGAGGAGTTAAGGTACGTTTGAGCAGCTCTTAATGGCTTGAAGTGTGAACATGGCCGTCTTTCTCTGCTATGGAATCTGTTGGCTTGCGACTGTGATTTTTACGTGAAACAGTGTGTGTAATTGATTGATTTGCATGCTGTTTTATTGTATTGATTGTATGCATTATGCATTGATATTGATTGGCATACATGCATACATATTGAGCCTTGACAGATTGATTTGATGACCTGATTGGGTGCCACGTTGTGACTGGTCGACTGGTGAGTCGTGCCCGAAAAGTCCAACGCTATCATCGGAGTGGTGACTACCGGATTTGAGTGTCTACAACCGAGCTGTGATGGGCTGACGGGCCCCGATGATCAAGGACCGATGATTTCCACCGGATGATTGGCTGCGAGTGGTATAGAGGCTTGATTTGATTTGCCATTTGATAGACTGGTCTAGCTATCCGATTCTTTGATAGCCTTCATGCATTCATAGCATTTATTTATGGCATGTTGCATGTTTAGCTGTTTAGATAGCTCTTCGTACTGAGGCTTGACCTCGTATTTTGTTTTCCTGCTTTTGTGTCTTGAGTCTGTGTACCCATTTGCAGGATCTTCAGGTAGCCAGGCTGGACAGAGTGGAGGTTCAGCTGGTCGACCCCCTTTTCCATGAGTCCCAATGTATTGTATTATGTATTGAACCGGGGGATGCCCCGTGTTTCTATGTATTGGGGATTTGTATTAGACTTGAGATTTATGGGGTTGTATAAGTTTGAGTTAACTTATATTTTGATTATCGATATTTTGAATGTTTGTTTTTACGTTCAGGCCAAAATGATTTCGAAAAATTTTTAAGCCCTGATTTTAGCTTCCGTGTTTATGCGTTTATTAAGTGTTAATTGTGAGTAATTAGCTGTTTTTATCACCTTTTTTCAGGTATAGCAAATGCAAATTACCCATCGATCAATAGATAACTAATTATGGGTGCTATTTTAGGAAGCTAATATAAAATAATCTTTTTGGTAATTTTATTATTTCTTTAAAAGAATATATATTACACAAATACATTGTTTTTCCAAAAGCATTCAGATTTTTATAGTATTCAAGGATTAAACTGGTTTTATTCGGAATGAATACAAGTCAAGCCATATACCATTGGAAAGCCATGGATGTCTAGTTTACGACAAAAAGAGTTGTGTTCAATATAATATTCCTATAGAAAGTTACTGTCCTTCTACAGTTCTACTGATGTCTGGCAGGATGATACTTCTAATCAGAAATTTGAAATCTTTAATCAACTGATGTATTTTTTTTTAAATTTCGTTCTTGATAGTTGAAAGATGGTAGATCCTCAATAATTGCATCATATTTCAGTTTTCAATGTTCTCTTGGAGAATTCACTTGGTGGCGAGAGAGCATTTCTTGTATTAATACTGATTTAGCCAAATTTCGTCAGCCGAAGAGCCCATACCACTTCGACGGGAGAAAGAGCTCGGGCGTCGGACATCACATCGGGCATCGGGGCGCTAGAAGGTGTAAAGCGCCTCTCCTTGATTGATATCTGCAACCACAAAACACTGGTCAGAGGGCGTCGAAAGTGTGTCCGGCGTAGTCCCTCCGATGCCTAAGTCAGGCAGTTCTCTAGAGAGAAAACGAGAGCAAGTATGTGCTGTGAGAGCAGAATGAATGAGAGAATGAAAAGTCTCTGTAATGTGAGGCGTACCTGGTATTTATAGAGGGGCTAGGCGGTTTGAGATGAGCATATCTTTTCCGTATGACTCCCGAGCAGTTTTTGTGCGCTGGTGCCCTGGGGTGAGCGGTTCGGTTCTCGGGTCCCGAGGTGGTAATAGGGGGCATCAGGAGTATCCCCCGCCGCGAGTCCTAAACGAAGAATTGAAGTATAGGAGTATATGTAACTGAGGTCGGGACCCGAGCTAAGATTTTATTTTATCATAACCTTCGTAACCTTATACCTTCGATAAACTCTTTGATGAACAGCGGTGGGGAGGCTCGAGATTCATAGGTAACTGTTTGAAGAAAACCATGATCCGGGTGAATTGAATTTCAGCCCTTGATTAACTCTCGTTGTACGGTCATGATGAATCCCAGCTCGGATACCGAGGCGTCGCTTGGTGTTCCCGAGGTGATCTGAGCCGTTCACAAAAAATGGAAAATCTGACGGTCGAAGAGTTCTCTGAAATTTCTATAAATAGAGGGCATTTTTCTTTCATTCTCACCTTTGCTTTCTTCCAGCGTCGAAACTCTGCCGAAATTTCCAGTGTTCCCGAGCTAGTTTTATCGTCTCCCGACCTTTAGTAAGTTTCTCTTTTCGCTATCATTCTGTAGAGATGTCTTCTCCTGATTATGATCTGGTCACTAGATTAGCAGAGTCTATAGATCATTCCTCGACCGCCGAGGCTAGCAATAGGAGGGATGAGACCCCAAGCCCAGTAGAAACTTCTAGGGCTAGAATTTTAAGAATTGACCTGGATGAGGCGCGCTTAGCCGCCCAGGTGTGTACCTGGTATGAGATTAAGGCATCTACCTTTAGGCAATCAGACATTTCTGTTATTAGGGATAAGGCAGGAGTATATGAATTATACGAAGTAGCGATTCCCCACGTTCGTGACCGAGCTCATCGTACCCCTCCTGGTTTCCATAGATTTTACGTAAATCAAATATATCGGGGTCTTAGGTTCCCTATTCCCAAATTTATTATCGACCTATGCGATCACCTCGGGGTCAGCCCTAGCCAGCTCACCCCAAATTCTTTCAGTTCCTTGCTTTCCTTAGACATTTTATTAAAATTTTTTAGGGTCCCTCTCTCGACCTTCACCATAATGCGAATGGTTCAAATTAAGAGGTTAGGCCCTGGAAAATTTTATATTGCTAACTGGTGCGTAAGCGGTAACCCGAGCTCACATAAAGGTTGGATGAGGAGATATTTTTGTCAAGCGTATTTCTAGTCGGGAGAACCCCTGGGGTTGTGACATGTTGTGTAGGGACGACGCCCGTACTAAACCTCCCCCGACTCCCGAGCGTGCGCCCGATGTCACCGACTTTCTTAGAGTTACGAGAGAGAAGTGCTTTAACGCACAAGAATTAATTGAGGAAGATCTCCTATGCTATTTTAAGTTTAGTGGGAAAAAAGTACAACTGGTCGGGGATCTAGGTATCTCCATCATCCTTCTCTATTGTGACTGTTGGTTTTGAGATCTGATTTACTAAGTTGTATTTTCTTTTCGCATGAGAAAGAATGTCAAAAGCCGAGATGTTAAGAGCTTTGAAAGAGAAGAAGGCCGACCCAGAAGGGGCTTCTCGCTCCTTGAGCAAAGGGAAGAGGAAGATCACGGAAGAAGAGGGAGAAAAGCGCAAGAAGCGCCATCACGAGAAGAAAACCCGAGAGTCTGATCGGGATAAAGTCTCTGGGGAGACAACGAAGGAAACACTAAGCTCGGGAGGTCAAAATCCAGAGCAGCAGACTAATGAAACGTCTTATGAGTATCTGGATGCCTCAAACATTTCTTTCGTAGCCAAACCCTCTGGCTCTGTTTCACTCGATTTCACCCGTCGTTTGATCTCAGATCAAGACTATGATTTGGTGAACAGCGTTCCCGACCTGGTAGCTCTTGAGGCCGCCAGTATTCATTTCATGCAGGTTTATATCAACTTGATCTTACCGTTTATTGGCTCTGATGTCCGCACTAATCACCATGTTCCTTGCAGGCCCTAGTATGGAGTGGCTTAGGTCAGGAGAAGACCCCCCCAGCTTGATGTTTTTGTACCTTGTATTTAATTTGAAGTTTTAATGAAATCTGTGGTTTCACCTTTTGCCTCTGTCTATCTTACCCTGATTGTTCTCGCATGTGAATGAGCCATCCGAACAACTTAAGATGAAATTAACACATCTCAAGTAAAAGTCGAATAGGTTTTTCCTAGATAACTTTGAATCTCGTAGCGAGACTTTGTTGTAAGTGTGGTAGAGCCATACCCGAGGTGCGTTTTTTGTCAATGCGAATTCGCGTAGCCAACATATCGGGCTCACGTGCTGCCAAGAATTAGACTTAGGCGCTGAGTCGGTTAGTCACAGTGCCCACGAGAGTTAGGCTTGTACGCCAACGATAGTTGGGATTAGAGTACCGAGCCGGTCGGGCTTGGTGCCAATGACGGTTGGACTTTATATACCGAGCTGTGCCAACGAAGGTTGGAATTTATATGCCGAACTGTTCAAACGAAGGTTGGACTTTATATGCTGAACTGTGCCAACGAAGGTTGGACTTTATATGCCGAACTGTGCCAACGAAGGTTGGACTTTATATGTCGAACTGGTCGGGCTGAGCGGCCAGTGCGGAAATGGACTTATGTATTTGCGTAGAAGAGCTACGCGAAGAGGTGCCAGCGCGGAACTGGGCTTTGTTGCCGAGCAAGGTCGGGCTTATATGTATGCGTAGAAGAGCTACGCGAAGAGGTGCCAGCGCGGAACTGGGCTTTGTTGCCGAGCAAGGTCGGGCTTATATGTATGCGTAGAAGAGCTACGCGAAGAGGTGCCAGCGCGGAACTGGGCTTTGTTGCCGAGCAAGGTCGGGCTTATATGTATGCGTAGAAGAGCTACGCGAAGAGGTGCCAGCGCGGAACTGGGCTTTGTTGCCGAGCAAGGTCGGGCTTATATGTATGCGTAGAAGAGCTACGCGAAGAGGTGCCAGCGCGGAACTGGGCTTTGTTGCCGAGCAAGGTCGGGCTTATATGTATGCGTAGAAGAGCTACGCGAAGAGGTGCCAGCGCGGAACTGGGCTTTGTTGCCGAGCAAGGTCGGGCTTATATGTATGCGTAGAAGAGCTACGCGAAGAGGTGCCAGCGCGGAACTGGGCTTTGTTGCCGAGCAAGGTCGGGCTTATATGTATGCGTAGAAGAGCTACGCGAAGAGGTGCCAGCGCGGAACTGGGCTTTGTTGCCGAGCAAGGTCGGGCTTATATGTATGCGTAGAAGAGCTACGCGAAGAGGTGCCAGCGGCCAGTGCGGAACTGGGCTTAGGTGCCGAGCTGGTCGGGCTTATGTAACTGCGTAGAAGAGCTACGCGAAGAGGTGCCAGTGCGGAATTGGGCTTCGATTGCCGAGCTGGTCGGGCTTATGCGCTCAAGTGGGGTTGCCACCCGAGGAGGTGCCAGTGCGAAACTGAGCTTTGCTGTTGTAATAAACTCCCAAGAGAATGACGTATTCTTGAGAGGGTCGAGATAATAGATTCCCGAGCGAATAACGTGTTCCCGCGCAAATAACTTGCTTTCGAGCAAATAACGCGCTCCCGAGCAAATAACGAGCTCTCGAGCAAATAACGTGCTCCCGTGCAAATAACGTGCTTTCGAGCAAATAACGCGCTCCCGAGAAAATAACGTGCTCGCGAGCAAATAACGTGCTCCCGGGCAAATAACGTGCTCCCGCGCAAATAATAGTTGGTTCCCGAACAGGTCGATATAGGATTTTCAAGCAGGATAATAAGTCCCAAGCAGATCGGGATAATAGATTCCTCAGCGCGACACGTCGACTCATGCTAGAACACCATTTCTCGTAAAGTAACACAACAAGAGGGGAGTAATTACTAACCTTGGTTCATAATGTTGGTGCACGAGCTTTAATCTCAGCAGACGACGGTTTCCTTTTGCACTTCTTCGTCCCCGACGAGGGTTCGGGCTGATGGGAGGCCTCGAAGCTTCGACGCCTTGTGTCTTTGAGGTGACAGGTTCAGCTGGCGATGGACTCCCGAGCCCGACAGGATAAGATCCCCGAGCAGGGCGTTAGCCAGACAGATAAGAGACTCATGAGAAGGTTGATACGATAGATTCCCGAGCCTTGATAATAAGCCTCCCGAGAAGGGATAACAGGTTCCAGAGTGGGGATAATAAACTCCCCGAGCAACGGACTCGCGCTCAGGTCCATAGAGGATTCCAATTGCCCATCTTGTTGGAATGACTATTTCCCAAGCAGAGCATAGGATAATTTCTCGAGCAGAGTGATATAGGATCTCTAAGCAGGATATAGTAAACCCTCGGGCGAGACATAATAAATTTCCGAGGTAATAGAGAATAAATGCCACAGCCAATAAAGTTAACATATTCCCGAACCGGTCGGGGTGATAGATTGCTCGGTAAATACAGATCAGACATTTCCCCGAGCAAATCCAGTTGACCTGCGCTAAAACATAGTTTCCTGAAGCAAAGTATTTTACGGAGTAAGATAACTACTAACCTTGGTTTAACTTGTCCGTAAGTGGGCCGCAATCTCGGGCGAAGGTTGTGATGTGACCGGGCGAAGAGTGGCCCAAGTGATATGTGATCCCTCATAAGACATCCCAGGTCGGGAGTCGCACTTGTGTTCGTAGGTCGGGAGACGCGCTACCCTACTGCATAGGTCGTGGTGCGCTCCACCAACAGTATCCTGCACATTTATATACGAGCCAAAGTGGTGGAATGTACCTGTCTTGGTAATTATGAATTTGCGTGGGTCTGACATGTTCCCTCATCTACCACCAAGTTTCTTGTGCAGGGTCGAACTGTTGCGCTCCACGCCACTAAGTTGGGATGCCGCTGGCTATACTACCAGATTAGTCGGGCCCCGAGGTCCCGAGGTGGCGCTTCTAGCCAGGGAGATGCGCCAGCGAGCCCGTAGCAGGATGGTTTCCTGAGCTCGGGTCTTTGGGCAGAAACTTAGCAATATCAGGCTTCTTGCTACGGGCGAACTTGCGAGGGAGAGCATCGTTCCCGAACTTTGTTCCTCCCTCGATCAGGCAATCTTCTCCCCTCACTCTCTGATCTCGGCCTATCGGTCGGGCGGCGGTTATGACTCAGGTAAATTAACCAGCAATTGTTCCACTGTAGTCGCTACCCGTCGAGCTATCTGGGCCGTGGTGAGATTGGAAAAGAAATTACCCCGATTCTTCCGTCCTTGAAATATACTCTGTGTTGCTAATTTCTCCGGTACCCTGAGCTCTAGTCCTCCGGGGTGGCGTCTTGTGTTCTCCTACGTTTCCCACGGACGGCGCCAATTGATGTAGCCAAATTTCGTCAGCCGAAGAGCCCACACCACTTCGACGGGAGAAAGAGCTCGGGCGTCGGACATCACATCGGGCATCGGGTCGCTAGAAGGTGTAAAGCGCCTCTCCTTGATTGATATCTGCAACCACAAAACACTGGTCAAAGGGCGCCGGAAGTGTGTCCGGCGTAGCCCATCCGATGCCTAAGTCAGGCAGTGCTCTAGAGAGAAAACGAGAGCAAGTATGTGCTGTGAGAGCAGAATGAATGAGAGAAAAAAGAGAGTCCCCGTAATGTGAGGCGTACCTGGTATTTATAGAGGGGCTAGGCGGTTTGAGATGAGCATATCTTGGCGGAGATCTCGGGCGGGCGAGATCCTCTCCGTGATCTTCAGAGATCTTGTTACGTAAGCAAGGAAAGTGGTATCGTTCCAGGATTCTTCAAATAAGGAAAGATCTGACGGGATTCTATCTTACGTCGGGACAAAGTCCTCGGGAGGCATCCCCGAACTGGTAGTGAGTCCTCGGGCCAGCTCCCGAGCTTAACAACGTAGGTCAAGTGTGTAGCGTATTGCTTGGTTTCCGTATGACTCCCGAGCAGTTTTTGTGCGCTGGTGCCCTGGGGTGAGCGGTTCGGTTCTCGGGTCCCGAGGTGGTAATAGGGGGCATCAAATACAAATATAACCCATTTAGTAAACTCAGTTTCTTGTTCTTTGATCATAGGAGTAAGATGGAGGTACCTGAATAAATATCAGGCAAGAATCCACTTCACCTCGATGGTTATGCCATGATGCCGTTAAAAACATATATGCTATAAGATTAACTTCTATAAACATTTCATTTTTCTTACTCAAAATGCAACATAGTTTTTTTCCGAAAAGAAAGTAAATCGTTAAATACACAAAACATAAAAGTCTCTTGTCACTCACTTAAAACTTTTTGGCTCAATCCGGTGGGTTGTTCCAAAACTAGCTCATATAAAGGTCATCTTTTGTATTGTGGAAACACAATATATTTCATGGATTATAAATCATATCGAGCTCTTAAGCTTGTTTGAAGATTTATCTTGTTATTTCTCTAAACTCTTTGCTGGATTCCCTAGAGCGGTGAGTTGAGTCTTGTCTTGTGCTACCTGATTTCTACTATGGTACCAGAGCTTTAGTGAAAGATGGCTGGTCGTCGAAGACGTGATTTTGGAAGGAACAATGTTAGTGAGAAACCTTGTAACTTTAAAGTTCATATTCAAGATTCTGATGGGAGAAAAATGATCCTTATGAATTCATAGATTGGCTTATAACTCTCTTGAAAGGGTCTTTAAATTTAAAAAGTACCAGCCGATAATAAAGTGACGTCTGTTGCAATCAAATTGAAGAAATATGCATTCATTTGGTTGGAGCACCAAAATAAACAATGTGCTCGTGATGGTAAGCAAAAGATTAGGACGTGGAACAAGATATAGAACCAAGGTCGAAAAAGTTATGCAGGAAATTTTGCCGGATAATTATCGTCAAGATGTTTTTCTCAATTATTATAATCTCAAGCAAAGAGATCTGTCGGTGGAAGAATACATCATTGAATTTGAGAATCTCCTGATGGGATGAGAAATTTTGGAGACTTTGCAGCAGATTATCCGGATCGTCGGATTATTACCCTGGTTAAGGAGGCAGACAAGGAGAAACATTATGACGCAGCACCTGCCTATGATGAATACGATGAAGAAGGGAAGATTACTTACGAAGATCATAGAGAATCTTTGGTGGTTTGTCGAAGCCTCAATGTATCACACAAGATGCACTTCTCATGGTAAAGTGTGCAGTGTCATCATTGATGGAGGAAGTTGTGGGAATGTGGTGGATAACGATGGTGGAGAAACTAAAATATAATTACAGACCGAAGATCATCCTCTAATATTACAAGATATACCGGATTTGTAGAGGTAATGAGTAGAAGGTGTAAAGAAATGTGCTTTACAATCTGCTGATGTGGATCTTATCATTAAGTTATTTGAATATTTCAAAGTTGTTCCTGTTTTCTTGCCCATTTTTTTTATCATGTGATTATTGACCCATGATGTCAGGGCAGCCGCATCCGTTGATATTATAATACCCGCCAACTCATCACAAATCATGGGGTCCACATTGTTGGCATACAATGGCGGATCCGGATCCCGCTTCCCGGGGGCGCAGCGGAAATCAAAAATTGCCCCGAGAAACGTTCAATACATTCAAATACAATTCTATAAACATTCATAGGGTGTTCATAGAATCGTTACCTTGCTGGCGTCTAGGCGCCTGGCTCCGACCAGTTTCGCGAGGAAACCGACAATTCAAACGGTAGGCGGCGGTAGATCGTCAATCAGGTCCACGACCGGAATCAAGATTCCTCCGTCAATCTGCACTAGAAGATCTGACGGATTCTGGCACGGACGGAAACTCCTCGTCGCGGTGATCGAAACAAGTCCGATCACGTAGAAGACGGCACACGGCAGCGGCAAGGGGCGGCGGCGTGAGGTTGAGGGAGAGGAGGGGCAGCCGAACTCTTGGTCTAGGGTTAGGTTATAAGTTAGTGATTAAAGCCCTAATCAAACATTAGAATATAACAAGTATACATGGGCTTGAACCGGCCCATTGGACTTGGGTTAGGCCTAAGTCCATATGAACATTCGGTTCATTTAAATCACTGCGGTTTCATCATAACTCCGATCGACGATCAGATCGCACCGATCGACTCAGTTTCCAAAACTGAATATTATGATGCGAAAAACGATTTTTCAGATACCTAGTCCAAAATTACAGTTTAGCCCCTCAACTTTTGGGAAATCGCAATTTGACCCATGTTGACTTTTAGGAAGTCGCACTTCCCAAAATCCTCTACCTATGCTCAACACATTGAGCTCAGTTTCCGTGCGGGAATCATGAATCCAGTACTTGTGTGACCCTCAATGGTTAAGGGATACAGCTAGCCGTGGGCCCACAACCATTGCGGCTCCGAAATCACAATTTCGGACTTGCCCATCGGATCATGGTAAATCGCCTAGCAACATGTGAGGATTGAGAATTTAGATTAGTGATTAATTGGTTTGATTTGGGATTAATCACGAGTATTTTGAGGATTTTGCGAAAGAAATGAAGTTCCTGCTGATTTATCTGTCGCAGCGCTAGTTTAAGAGATGAGAAATATCGATTTTTGGTGAAGTAAACGCTGGTCAAAGTTACTGTAGCTCCTGCTGGTGGAATTGGAATCAGCAGATATGGTGACATCAGCGTGACGCATGAAGATCTGCTGGCTTTGGTGCGAATTGAAGTTGCTGCTAGCAGACATCGCGCGTAGCGTGAGATTGAGCGAGGAAGTGACGCGTGTTAGTCAACATTTTGGAGTGTTGACTATTGATTTCAGCAGTTGCGCTTGTGTGAAGCGATCAGCAGATGGTTTGAGAAACTAGTCGCAAGAGCTATCGATAGATGTGGTGACGTAGGCGTGACGTATTACTTGCTGCTGGTAGTATTTGCGTTGTATTGATTGCTGCTGATCAGCAGGCGCGCTTTTGCAAGAGCGTTGAAAAGCGGCGTCGTTTGATTAAGTGAAAACGCTGCGTTTTGAGCTTTTCGTTTGAAAGATCAGCTGTTAGCAGATTTGATTACGTATGTAAAATGACGTCGTTTGGTTTAGTAGATGCGTCGTCGTTTTGAGAGTTTTTTCGCGACCAGCAGATAGCTGTTTTGAGGCGAGAGCTGTTGTCTGCTGGTGGTTGCTGCGGCGTCGTTTAGATAAGTTGGAACGGTGTCGTTTTGTAGAATTTTCGTGCGATTGTTGTTTAGTCGTTGCTGCTGATTTTACAAAGGGAAAAGAGAGGATTGCTGCTGATAGACTTCTGCTGATTTCTTCGATAGATCTTGGTGAATCAGCAGGCGAGGTTGAAGAGGTATTTTGTGGCACCCTCTCCCAACGGGGCCACGAGAAATGGGGTAAACAAAATTTTCGAATAAAAGAAGGGCTAAAAGATAATTTTTTATAAGCTGCATCTCTTATAAC
>KQ999918.1:7679-48485 GCA_001598015.1 Dorcoceras hygrometricum | reverse complement strand
ACAACACAACATATATAAAGTAAACATTGGGATGATCGATCGCGAGAGCTATGCGGTCCGTGGTTGCCAGTCACGGACCTGGGTCCAATCCTAGGGGTAATGCAATATGCAATGCAATCCTATTACAATGCTTTCCGGTTTTACAGATTTTCGGTCTTCAATATCTTGATCGTCATCTCCACCATCTTCGGATGTGCTCCCACTAACTCTAGTAATTTACATTTAAATTGCTATGACAGATAAAGGGATACATTTATCAAGGGGTGGGAACGGGCCACAAACAGGCCCACTTTAAATGATAATCAAATTAAAAACCGAAATCAAATAAAACCTATTGCATACACCTAACATATTGGGCACGGCTCTCGATCACCCCAATCATGCAATTAATCTAATTAACATGCATAATTAAATAATCTAATTATTTATTTTAAAATCATATTCTAATTACGAAATCGTATTTTATAATAAAATCGTATTTTGCCGATAAAACAATTTTAATCAACAAAATCATATTTTATTACAAAAATCATATTTCATAATTAAAATCATATTTTACTAATTTTAATTGTATCACGTTGGGTTTAAAACAATTTTAGGCCCAAAAACTTGAAATTTCAAAATCGATCAAAACCGGGCCCGACATCGCATACCGGCCCGAAAACTTCACGGGCTGCCCGGGACAGGCCCGAACTAAACCCTAAAATAATTCAGACCAGCCGTCACGACATCGTCGGAAACTCGCCGGAGCATCGCCGGAGCGGCGGCCGGCCGGCGGCCGCCGCCACGAAGAATTTTGTGCGGCGCAAGAGAGGCGCACGATCGCGCGCATCGTCGCGTACGCCGCGCCCCACCATCGCGCAACTCCTCGCGGCCAGCGCGCGGAGAGTCTCTTCACGTCGCCCAGCATCGCTTCCTGCGGCGCTCATCGTCAACCATCATCGCACAGCCATCGTCAACGTCGTGCAGCAAGCCAGCGGCATCCATGGCGCACAGCAGCGCGGCGACGCGCGACAATTCACGCGAGGCGGCGCCGAGCGATCGCCAATCCATGCGCGGCCAGCGCGCCCATCAACGCGGCGTCGTGCGGAGATCGTCGACCAGCTTTGGCGCAAGAAGCGGCAGTGTCGACCGGCCATTGCGCGTCCATCGCGCGCGGTTGCTCGCGCACAAGCGTGCGAGGAGGGGCGCCGCCATGCGCGGCGGCGCCGTGGCCGTTTCTTCGGTTTTCGATTCTGAAAATTAAAGGTTAGATACAATTTGGCAATCTCGTATGATCAGATCCGGGCAACCTGGCTCTGATACCACTGTTGGGATGGGTCGATCCGGATCCGCACCCCGGCAGGCAGCGGAAGAACAAAAATTTTTACCGGGATGCGATCAATACGAGTAATCAAACAAATCTACGTATCAACATACATAGGGTGTTTAGCAAGTCACCTGTCTGGCACTTGTGCCTGGCTCCAACCGGTGTTTCAAGAACCCGGCGCTTCTCGGCATCGCATCGCAGACACTAGTCTCAAACTCGGGCGGCCTTATCCTCATTTTGACGGCCCAATCGACTAGGAACATGTTTAGAATACGACTATTAGAGGCGGCCTTATCCTCATTTTGACGGCCCAATCGACTAGGAACATGTTTAGAATACACAGCGACTATTAGATGTGTTTCATGATAGCCGTCATACCCACTATCACATCTAACATACGCTTTAGTGTATTCTAGGTCTTTACTCAACACAATTGTAAATCATTACACATAATGAAAGTAAAGAATGCCATATAAAAGAATGCGAATATCATATATAAAGATCGTTTGTACAAGAGTCAATGAAAACCCACACGCCACAAGTTGGCTAGTTGGGCATCTACTCTAACATGATTCCCTAGGTATCACTGATAGTGCCTGCAAGAACCAGTCGGTCATGGTTAGCGTACAGTACGGTCCTTTCAACACAAATATCCCGATCAGATCAGCGACCATTGGTAAATCGAAAGTCGCTAGAGATCAAATAACCATGTATACATCTTGGATATCAAATAGTGACAATCGCATGTGTTACTAGGCAAACCTATTTACCCAAAACACATCTAGTACTCTGGCCAGAGATTTGTCACACTATTATCTCCTCAGATAGCATAGGATATCCACGCACAAGGGCGAGCGGTGAATCCTCGACAACGAATCATCGACTCCTACATGCATCGGGACCTCACCCAATCCCGCCACCTGATGACCCCAACTGAGTCGATAAACGGGTCAAAATGAGGCACCTATCATGTAGAGCCTGGATGACGTTTCGAGTAATGAGGGATAATCTGTACAACCAAGACCTCGAACTGAACACACAGTGACTATTAGATGTGTTTCATGATAGCCATCATATCCACTATCACATCTAACATACAGTATGGTGCATTCTAGGTCTTTATCCAACACAATTGTTAACATTATAAAATAATGAAGATAAATAATGTCATAAGAGACTACGAATTTCATAAATAAAGATCGTTTTACAAAGAGTGACAAGAACCCACACGCCATAAGTTGGCTAGTTGGGCACCTACTCTAACACTACCCTCTAAAAATCGAAAGCTATTTAAACATGTTTAAAGATATGTGAGATGAACCGTACTCTAGAAATTTTTTTTCTTTTTTTGTAACAATAAAAATAAAAAATCTAAAAAAGTATGGCTCGTCATTTCAAAATTTTTCTCAACATTATTTTAAAACATAAATTAAATAGCCAAAAACATTAAATCATCCGTACGACTTAAAATCGAAATAAGTAAAAGTTGCGGAAACTGAAATTGACTAATACATTATCTGAAAATGTTTCATAGCGTAAATAAAGACGTCAGAGTGGTCACGGGATAACAGCTGCGACGGGCGCTCATAGGTCCTCACCATCGGTCGGGATAAATTCAACAGAATCAGCACCTGCACCATTTAAACCTAGTGAGCATAAAGACCCAGCATGTTCTATCTACTAGTAACGAGGTACGTATAGTAAAATCACATGCAAGTACATACGTATAGTAAAATAACTTCAAAACATGTGTGCATGAATGATTGTAAACCATGGTTCGTAAATCAGTCGTAGCATATCATAATCGTATAGCATACATAATAATGCATGACATAGTATAACATAAAAAGATGTGTGAGTCGTATCCATGAAGTGTGAGCCATAACATAAATGATTGATCAATCATAAGAAACCAATGTATGTGACGATACGGTTCACCCGACCTTACCTCGCGATCTCTCACACCTCTATGTTGCCACTTCACCATGCCGTGAACACATGGATCCATAAGCTCGTAATAACATGAACAGAGGTTCATCGGGCCCGGTATCCAGATTCCGCTCATCGTAAACTTGTCACAAATCACTTCAATCCCTCAAAAATATTTTTCTTTTCTTTCATGCCATAACATTTTATAAAACTTTCATGATGCGTGCATTTCGTAAAAAAATGAAATTTAAAAGGCTTAACCCATCAATATATATTTAATTCTTTCATTTAAAACATTATCATATTCGTATAAATAAATACTACACATATAATTAAATATATATTCATGGATTTCTATATTTTCTACTCCGGTCAAGGACTGGTTCAGGTGCCTGGCCCACTACTCTAAGCCCAAAAGCCTAGAATTAATCTTAAAATGAAACTTAACCCTAAGCATGACTTGACCAAGTAACTTTAAAAATTTATAAAATACTCAGTCCTTCACTTTATAATCAAACATTAAAATTTGACAAAATAAAAATACCATTAACCAAAAATCCCATAAACCAAATAAATTATAAAAATGCTGGAAAACATCTTAAAATATGCTTAAAATATCAAATAAAGTCGTTCACGAACTTTGGCAGCCCCTAAAACTCGAAATCTCAATTTTCACAAAAATGACCCGACGAGGCTCACTTCGAGCGACAAAAAGGTAAAAATAATTAAAAATCCATTTCTTAACCAAATAATTTCTTGTTTTGATCCACGTCACATCAACTCAATATAAACTCAATGGAACAAACCAGACTAAAAAACGATTCAAGACGTGACCAACCCAACCCTCGTAATGACACTGCTCACGCGTAGACTGCAACCAGGACACGTGCTAGCCATAAAACTCATAATTAATTCGTTCCTTGACCAAATCGCTCCCTGTTTGGACCTGCATGACCCTAACTCAATGATCTATCTTTTGAAATCAACCTTAAATACACAAACCACATAGAGTGACTTACCGACCCCAACAACTCTTCTGTCACGCACAGATGACAAGCCAGGACACGTGCTGATCATAAAATTCGTAACTAATTCATTCCTTGACCAAATCACTCTTTGTTTGGACCCATGTGACCCTAACACAATGGAATAATTACTGGTACCACCCTTGGACCGAACCCCAGCCCTATGAATTGTCCATGACTGAAGCTTCACATGAAACAATTCAAATTCGGGTTAAAAGTCGTGATGCATGCATGAATCGTAAACAATAAACGTAGATCTAATAAATTCACATAAAATCATGCAATAATTATTTAAAAATAGTGTAATATGATTTAAATGGTGAGAAAAAGGGAGAATAGAACATGCCTTGATTGAATAATATGGAAGAACTACGCGTTGCCGGAACGGAGGACAAGAGATCGGGACAAAACGCCTTGAAATCACCACAAAGAATGATGGAACTCAAGCCTAGTGGAGGGAGTGGCGGCTTGAGGGAGTGAGGGTATGAGGGTGTTCGAAATTAGGGTGGAGAGGAAAATGAATTGTGCCAAAAAGACCCCTCTCATGGATTTAATTAGGAAATAAAAGAGATTTTTACTTTATTAACCCCCACTAATTAAAAATATTAGTTAAAACTATAAACTTAAACTTTAAAACTCCAAATTTTTGTAACATAAGATCCCTCAATTTTTAAAATGTAATAAAGTTCATTAAAACAGCCCGTATAGGTGAAAAACGGGTTCCCCTCGACAAATATACATAAAAATCTCAGTTTTCAAAAATTGCTGCTTAAAAAGATCCCTCAATTTTTAAAATGTAATAAAGTTCATTAAAACAGCCCGTATAGGTGAAAAACGGGTTCCCCTCGACAAATATACATAAAAATCTCAGTTTTCAAAAATTGCTGCTTAAAATAATAATTTTAGATCTTAGAAATATTTCAAATAATTTAATCTCGGTCGTCCCTAGTCTCGTCCACGCGCCCGAAACTCGATCATGCTAAAACATGTCATGCACATCATAAAACATTAAAACTATCATTTAATCATATAAATTGACACATAATATTTTAAAACCATTTTCCCCTTAGTCATGCGCTCATTTCCACGTAATGAGAATTCTGGACGTTACAATATGTAAGTGATACAATGCAGAAAGCTGTAAATAAATGTAAGATGCAATTTGGTTATGGAATTTCAGAGTTGAATCTCCTACGTTCACTAGAAGATTTGATCTTACACCTCGTGTACAGACCCGATCCAACAGCCCTCAAGTTGCGAGAACTCCTAGCCACAAGTGCACATCAGCTCACAGGTTGTGTGTCTAACTAACACTTCTTTTACGTCTCAGTGAGAAAGACTACAACAAGAACATGTTTAACGTCTCTGTTCAAAGACTACAAGGAATTTGGTTTTGTTTGTGGTTTTGATTCACTCAGCTAATCTAATCAGCTCTCTCTCATATGTGTGGATGAATCGTGTGTGAGAAATTATACAGTGTAAGCTCACTCTCATATGTATTCTCACATACTGGGAAGTACTTCTCTCTAAGCTGATAACTCATTGTCTTCCCTAGCTTGTGCATTCGAATATGATTGACTCATTGAAGCTCTCGGCTTGTGCACCAGCTCACACCTGAGCACGATACCAGCTTGCACATCAGCTGCCACCTGAGTGTGCAAACTCTCGACTATGCACTGCTCTCTGTTTTGTGTTGTGTTTCACACTCTATCTTGTTTTCTCTCTGATCTTGTGCACACACACTTCATTTTTCATATCTCGTGTCAACTCTTTCTTCTTGATGTCTGCTTGATATATATAAAGCTTCTTGTGCAATTCTATCCGTTGGACACAAAGTTGTAGCCGTTGTAAAGTTCTGACAGTGTTGTACCTTGTGTTCTTTATCATTAAATGCGATTGCATGCTTTGTTGACTTTGAGCATGTGAGCATTGTACTGAAGAAGACAAAATTTTGTACCTGATTTAGACAGGACAAACAAATCAGTTTGACTAGATTAATCCAATCTTCGCATAGCTTATGATCAAACTGCTTTGTTCGTCCGATAGCTTCTGCTTTATCTGTTCTCTGACTAGATTAATCCAATCTTCGCATAGCTTATGATCAAACTGCTTTGTTCGTCCGATAGCTTCTGCTTTATCTGTTCTCTGAGCTGCTTGCATTTGAACTATTCTTTCTGCTCTTGATATGATCTGCACTTGTCTTTGTTCTGTACTGTACCAGCTTGGGCATTATCGACAAGTTCCGCATCAAGATGGTTTGTCTCAGCTGGTCTCTGAGCTGTTTTCTTCCCCCAGCTGGTCTCTTATTTGATTATGTGTACTTGCTTGTGATCTTCCTCCACGACTGCATCCAAGAGTTTGTGATCCTTCAGAATTTAAGGTTCCTCCTTGATTTCTGACAAATCTTGCACCACCGATTATATCCCTTCTTCTTTGGATCATCAAACTCGTCTGTTCTTCATCTGATCTGATTCTGCGCTTGAACACTGAACCGCTATACTCCTGAGTTGAGCTGATTATAGTTATGCTCTGTGATGAACTAAACCTGCTCTTGCTTCAAGATGGTGAACCAGCTTGGGTGTCCTCTCAATCTGCTCTTGGTTCGACTCTATCAGCTTGCGTTAGTAGATTTCAGTAACGAAAGATTTGAGAGAATGTGATAAACTTCTAGAATGCTTGAAAGATTTTGAAAGCATACTGGAAATGGAGAAAAACAAGGGTTTTGTATGTACGAACGATGAGAGAGAAGGTTTAAGTGGACACATGTCATCCTCAGATTTAAAAAACATTCGAAATTCTAAAAGGATAATCGTCCGATTTTAAAATTAATTTGAAAAGACAAAACAATCTCAACCGTTAGATTCAATATATCAGCACAGAAACATTAATCCAAACACCGTGATAAAATCACACTGTATATATATTCCTAAGTTGGACCAGATCAGCACGAGCTGACCAGCTCGGAGACAAACAGTAGACTATAGCATTATCTGTGTGAATATTTTGTTACTCCTGAACAATATATGCATAACGATATTATGGCATATCCAAGAGACCTAAAATGTTTCTAAAGTAATAAAACTTAGCGTCCGGTAGAGGCTTTGTGAAGATATCAGCAACTTGCTGATCAGTTGAAACATGCTCCACCCGAACGTCCTTCTTCAACACATGTCACTTATTAAATGATGTCTGATGTAAATATGCTTGTTTCTGGAGTGTAGCATGGGGATCTGAGTGATGGCTATTGCACTTGTGTTGTCATAGAAAATGGGTGCCTCTGCTGCATCAACGCCATAGTACCTGAGCTGTTTTTGTATCCATAATATTTGAGCACAGCAGCTCCCAGCTGCTAGCTACTCTGCCTCAGCTGTGGACGTTGCAATTGATGTTTGTTTCTTGCTGAACCACGAAATCAGTCTATCACCCAAGAACTGACAAGTCCCACTTGTACTTCACCGATCAACTTGCAACCTGCGTAATCTTCATCACTATAACCAATCAAATGAAACTTGAGACTCTGAGATACCAAAAACCCACGTTCTGTGTGCCCTTTAAATATTAAAAAATGCACTTAACAGCCATGTAATGAGACTGTTTCAAATCAGCTTGGAATCTCGCACACATACAGATAACGAACATAATGTCTGATCTGCTTGCAGTTAGGTATAAGAGAGATCCAATCATCCCATTTTACATGGTTACCTCAACGGCGGTTCCAGCTTCATCTTTATCCATCTTGATTGAAGCACTCATCGGAGTAGCTGCTGATGAACACTTTTCCATCCCGAACTTCTTGAGAAGTTCCTTAGTGTACTTCACTTGGTTGATGAAAATTCCATCCTCAAGCTTCCCACTTGTAGTCCTAGGAAAAATGTCAATTCCCACATCATGCTCATCTCGAACTTGTCCTTCACAAGCTTGGAAAATTTATCACAAAGCTTGCGATTAGTCGAGCCAAAGATAATGTCATCGACATAAATCTGTACTAATAAGACATGATCATTTTTAGCAAACTTAAACAAAGTCTTATCTAGAGAACCAATGACAAAATCATGATCAATTAAAAATTTAGACAAAGTATCTTACCAAGCTCTGGGAGCTTGTTTCAGACCATACAAAGCTTTATCAATCTTATACATGTATTCTGGTCTGGGATGATCTACGAAGCCAGGAGGTTGTGTAACATACACTTCCTCATTAAGGATGTCGTTTAAGAATGCAATTTTAACATCCATTTGATAAACCTTGTAGTTATTAAATGCGGCATATGCAAGGAAAATGTGAATGGCTTCTAGTCTAGCTACAGGTGCAAATGATTCCTCAAAATCTATGCCTTCTTCTTGTCTATAGCCTTGAGCTACTAGTCTAGCCTTGTTCCTTACTACATTTCCATTTTCATCCAGTTTATTCCTAAAGACCCATTTAGTACTTATTAAGTTCTGGTTAGTAGGTCTAGGAACTAGATGCCATACTTTGCTGTTTCAAACTTGCTAAGTTCTTTTTGCATCGCTTCTATCCAGCTTGGGTTGACTAAGGCTTCGTTTACTTTCTTAGGCTCTATATGTGAAATGAATGTAGAGTTAAAGTACTCGTTTATCATCTGGCCTCGTGTTCTAGGGGTGCAGTAGGGTTATCAATGACCAGCTCGGGTGGATGATTATTATCCATCGAAAACCTGGTCTGTATGAGGTTGATGCTTCGATTTGAGTGTCGTTGTTTGCATCATGTTCCCCTGCAGTCCTGCTGGATCTTCTTGAATGCCACTTGTTGAATCATTAGCTTGTGTACGTTCTCCACCAGCTGGTACATGATCTGGATCAGCTTGCGTGCAATCCGGAACAACGTTGCTTGAACCGGCACTCAGACCTGGCACACCTGCTGCTTGCTGGTCCTGCACTGGGTTACTGTTAGTCAAATCGATGACTTCAATGTTACCTGGGACACCAGCTTGCGCAACACGTTGAATATCGGCGTTTGTAATCGGTGTGTCCAGGGCGTGGTGGTCACCACCTTGAAATCTGTTTTTTGCCTCGTCGTCACTTGATTCATCTAAATTGGTTGACTCCAACGAGTGCACAAGTCATTTAGATTAGCAGCTGATGTTGATCTGAAACTGGTTTCATCAAACACCACGTGAGTTGATTTTTCAACCGTCAGCGTCCTGTTGTTAAAGACTCTATATGCTCTGCTCACTGCTGAGTATCCTAGGAAGATACCTGCATCAGATTTGACATCAAAAGCTTTTAGATAAGTTTTTCCATTGTTATGGATAAAGCATCTGCATCTAAACACCCTGAAATAAGAAATATCATGTTTCTTGGCATTCAGATCTCATATGGGGTTACACCATGACGCTTATTAATCATTGATCTGTTCTGAGTATAGCAATCTGTATTAACTGCTTCAGCCAAAAATTTCTTTGAAATACCTAAATCAGCAATCATCGTTGTAGCAGCTTCTTTCAAAGTACGATTTCTACGCTCAGCCAACCCATTTTGCTGAAGTGTTCTAGTTGCAAACAACTCGTGCTTAATTCCAATGTCATCCAGATAAGAGGATATTTTAAATTTTAAAAACTATGTTCCTTTGTCACTCCTTATCCAGTTAACACTTCAAGATTGCTCATTTTGTAAATTTTTTAAAAGCTTGATCAGCTGGTCGGCAGTTTGATCTTTAGATTTTAAAACAACACCCATGTAAATTTTGAAAAGTCATCAACCACGACAAGGGTGTACTTAATTCCCCCTAGTCTGGTCATGGATATGGGACGAAAAGATCCATATGTAAAATTTCTAGCTTACGAGAGGTTTTGTTACTGCCTCTGTTTTGAAAGTAGATTTTATATGTTTTCCCAGCTGACAAGCAGAGTAAATATTATCTTTAGAAAATATTAATATGGGCAAGCCATCAACAAACTCACGCTTACTCAGATTGACATTAGTTTTGAAATTAAAATGGTTCATCCGCTGATGCCATAGCCAGCTCTTAGAATAGTCAGCTACTAGGCAAGTTTTTTCAGTATGCGGCTGATCTGACCAATCTTTTTTGTAGGTATTCCCCGATCTGTAACCTACCAGCACGGTCAGACCTTCCGGATTTTGAACTGTGCATGTGTGCTTTTGAAATTTAACTGAATAATTACTGTCACACAACTGACTGATACTTATCAAATTGTAGCACAAGTTCTCAACAAGGAGGACATTGTTGACAATAAAGTTACCACGGGTAAGCTTACCCTTACCCAAAGTGTTAGCGTTTGAATTATCACCGAAGGTGATCTTAGGTCCATTGCACGGCTTGAACTCTGATAAAAGCTTGGGATCATCATTCATGTGCCTCTCACATACACTGTCCAGGTACCAAGTTGATTGCTCCAGTCAAGAAACCTTATGTTCCTGCAATCACAAATAAACAAGATTTGGTACCCTTGATTTTCTTGGGTCCAGACTTGATTAATCATTTTGGGACCCATACTTGGATAATCTTAACTACTCTGCCAGTAAGTGCATCAAAGTATGTATGTGGTTTGTGTGTGCTCTTTGTTCTGAAGTTAGTCGGATGAGCAGTATGTTTGCCTTGTGATCTAGGCTAATTATATCTATGCATGTACTGTCTGTCCTTCGTAAAAGCTTGAGAGAACTGACCTGGCTTTTTCCCACCAGATTTGGGTTTACCCCTTATCTGTTCAACTCGTTTCATTAGCCAACTCTCTTTGGGATTCTCTGGAACAGTATACCCCAGCCCGCAAAATCTACCTTGCCAGATCGAAGGTTGAGCTGTCATATTTAGCTCATCAGATTGTGCCTCTTCGGGCTGTCCCGTGCTGGATCTTACAAAGTTAATAGGTTTGAAACTTTGTCTTATCCAGCTGTGGGGTACAACTAGTCTCTGATGTATTGCTGTCATTGCTACCATAACCCAATCCAAATCTATCACCGGATGGCTTCATAACTCCATGAAATTTATCAAGAGATGCAGACGACTTGGTCCATGAGCTTATTGTATCATCTAAGTGTTAGAGTAGGTACCCAACTATCCAACTTGTGGCATATGGGTTCTTGTTGACTCTATGTAAAACGATCTTTATTTATGAAATTCGCATTATTTTATGGCATTCTTTATCTTCATTATTATGATTACAATTTTGGATAAAGACCTTGAATGCACTATAGTGTATGTTAGATGTGATAGTGTATTTGATGGCTATCATGAAACACATCTAATAGTCACTGTGTATTCTAAACATGTTCCTAGTCGATTGGGTTGTCCAAAAGAGGATAAGGATCGCCCGAGCTTGAGACTAGCATCTGCGATGCGAAGTACCACGTTTCATTGGTAGGGAACATAGTGATGTTCTGAGCATGCAGATGGATAGTGACCTGGTGATCTATCGAACTACCCTCATTCGGTCTTTCCAAGTGGTTACCATTTGTCGAGTGGATTAAGTCTGAGGCCTGAGTTGTACAGATTAGTCCTTATTACTCGAAACGTCATTGAGACTCTACATGATAGGTTCCTCACTTTGACCCGTTTACCGATGCATGTAGGAGTCGATGCTTCGTTGTTGAGGATTCACCGCTCACCCTTGTGCATGGATATCCTATGCTATCTGAGGAGATAATAATGTGACAAATCTCTGGCAAGAGTACTAGATGTGTTTTAGGTAAATGGGTTTACCTAATAACACATGTGATGTCACTATTTGATCTCCAAGATGTATGCGTGGTTATTGGATCTCTAGCGACTCTCGATTTACCAATTTTCGTTGATCTGATCGGGATATTTGAGTAGAAAGGACCGTACTGTACACTAACCATGACCGACTGGTTCTTGCAGGCACTATAAATGATACCTAGGGGATCATGGGGCGATGTTCTAGACGCTTTATCATGATTCGATGGGTAAGTCCGAAAATGTGTTTTCGGAGTCACAAATGTTATGAGCCCACGGCAAGTTGTATCTCTGAACCATTGAGGGTCACACAAGTACTGGTTTCCCAATTCCCGTACGGATATGGTACTCAAAGTGTTGAGTATAGTAGGAGGATAACTGGGAGTATGACTTCCTAAAAGTAGCTAAGGGAGTAGGACTTCCATATTTAGCTAATGAGAGTAGACCTGTCATATATAGATTTAGTGTTCCGAAAATTTGATTTTGCATTATAATGATCAGTTTTGTAAACTTATCACATCGATGATATCTGATCATCGATCGGCATTATGATGAGACCAAAATCGAGGGAGTCGCAACGAATGTTCATAGTTGGACTTGAACTAAATGTTCACTGTTCGAGTTGAACCGAATATTCACAGTTTGAGTTGAACCGAATGTTCACTGTTCGAGTTGAATCGAATATTCACTGTTTGAGTTGAACCGAATATTCACTGTTTTGTTCAAATCAAACTCTATCCCTCAATCTATAAATGTGGCAATGAGGAGATACTTTCAGAATAGAGAAAGAAAAACGCCAAAAGCAATTCAGCAAACTCCTCCCCTCTCCCTTCTTCGCTCGCCGTCGTCGCCCGCCGCCATCGTCGGAATTTGTTCCGAGCATCTCCGCGAGGATATTCCATCCATCAAATTTTTGTCGGTTTTCTAGTGCAAACCAGCGAAGGAGTTGAGATTCTGATCGTGGACCGGATTAGGCGTCGATCCAGCCATTCAACAGTTGAAGTGCCAATTTCCCTCATGGAATTGGTCGGAGCCAGGTGCCTAGACGCCATCAAGGTACCTTCTGAACATTCTATGAATGTTTTGATTATTGGTATAGGTGTATTGACCGTTCCCGAGCTCTAATTTTTAAATTCTTTCGTTGCACCGCGGAAGCGAGATTCGGATCCGCCGCTGTGCCAACAGTGGTATCAGAGCATTGACTCAGATCTGTCAATACACCCTTCTGTCTGAATTGCATCAAAAATCTCGTTTTTCAGAAGAAAAAAAATTTCGCGCCTCCTGGCAACCACCGCGCGCTCCGCCGCCTGCCACCGCGTGCACGTCGCGCATGCCGCATGCGCCTGCCCCGTGCACATCGCGGTGGGTATCGCGGGGCTGTGGCGTGCATCGCGTGCGCACGTTCTGGAGGGCTTTGCTTTCCTATCGTGCACGCTCCACGCGCACATCCCGACGGGCATTGCACCAGCTGGCCAGTACCCTTGCGTGCACGTCGCGCACGCACGCACGTTACGCACGCTCGTGCGTGCGCCCGCCGCCCCTCCTGCGCAAGCTAGTCGCGCAGGTGGCCGCCTCCCTGTGCGCTCACATAGGGACGCGCACAGGGTGCTGAACGTGTGCGGGAGGTGGGGCACCGCCCGTGCGGCGGTGCCGGGGCGGAGATGCGGCGGTGGAATTTGAATCCTAGGGTTTTTAGAGGCCTGTCCCGGGCGGCCCGAGGGGTTCTTGGGCTGATACTTGCTATTGGGTCTTTTGGTTGGACCAAAGTTAATTTTTGAAAAATTGAGATATTGGACCTAAAATTATTTTAAGTCCAAAATTGATGTAATTAAAATGACAAAATAAGATTTTATTTATAAAATATGATTTTGTATTTAAAATATGATTTTGTTGGATAAAATCAAATTTGATTTGATTGTTTTATTTATATCAAGTTAATTGGATAAATTGAATAGATAATGTTTGGGATGATCGAGAGTCATGCTCAATGTGTTAGGTGTATGCTAGGTTTTACAATTCTTGGTTGTAATATTATTGAAATCGTTTCAAAGTGGACCTAGTTTATGGCCCGTTCCCATCCCTTTAAAATGTATCCCTATTTATCATGGATATTTAAATGTAAATATTAGACTTAGTGGGAGGATAATTTTGAAGATGGTGGAGATGATGATCAAAGATATTGAAGACTCAAGACATGTAAAACTGAAAGCCTATGTAATAGGATTGCATTTGCATACTGCATATCACCTAGGATTGGACCTAAATCTGTGCTTGACAACCACGGATCGCATAGCTCTCGGTTATCGATAATCCCAATTGTATATATGTGATATATATCTGTTGAATCCGCGATTTTAAATTTGATTTAAAAATTATTGAGACCAAATTTCAAAATTGAAATCCCTCATTTTAAATTTGATTTAAATTTATATCAAGATTAAAAGTTTCATGATGAGAAGGAACTTAGTTTATTGATAATTATGAGGAAATGTGACAAAACGTTATCTAAGCGAGTCCTTTATAGACTAGCTTAAAAATGGCTTGTACCGGCTAAGTCTTCCTGAAGGGCGTTGTTTTGTCTAAGGGGTTGGTTTTTAAGTGGGCCTTAGCCCTCCAACCACCTGGAAGGACTCTTAGAGAATGTTAGTTCATGACTTCTAAACTTATCATAAAACAAAAGTTTATTCGATAAGATCATGAAGCTAAGGGAATTTAAATATTGTTTAATTTCCTAACTTCCATCAACAATGGATGTACGTCGATGCTACCCGCATACATAGCCTGGCTCAAATTATTGGGGGGGTTCTGTGTGCCCGAAAGCTGTACACGTCATTGACACTTGCTGTGAGTTGGATGGAACTCCCATGACATTGGCTCATATTATTGGGAACGTTATGGCGATCGTCCATTACAACTCAACATTGATGGGTCATCTTGACACGTGATAGTAATCGGCGTCATATTATTGGGCCCTTACTGGACGTGAGGTAAATACATGGAGGTTGCACCTGTTGCAATTGGGCTCTACCTTTTGAGGATCATGGTTGGCTGATATTATTCGGGATCGTGATTCCTTGATTGGACTCTGTGTATCCACTAAGGAAACTTGCTTTATCGATTACATTAGAGGGTGATGAAATCGTTAAAATAGTGGGAGGATGATTCATAAAACTAAATGACCATGTTTTATGTCTTAGCGTTTTTCATGAATAGTCTGTAATGCATGTCTGTTTTTCTTTTCAGTATAAACTGCTTTCATTATGTCTTCGATAAAAAATGCACTTTCTACTATACTGGATAGCAACAAGTTCACTGGCTTAAACTACCAAGATTGGCTTCGAAACCTCAAGATTGTCTTGGCTTCGGAGAAACTTCTCTACATGCTAGAGAAGAGCCCTCCGAAGGAAGACCCTGCCAAGGCCAGTCCTGAGGAGCTGGAGAAATTGGAAAAATGGTGGGATGATGAGCTTAAGGCACGATGCTATATGATAGCATCTATGTCCAACGAATTACAGTGGCGATTTGAGAAGACGGAGTATGTTGCTGGCATACACCTTCATCTCAAAGATTCGTATGGGGAGAACTCTCGGACTGAGAGGTTCACTACTGTCAAGGAGCTCATGACGAGTCGCATGCGTGAGGGGACTTCGGTCCGCAAGCATGGGGTCCGTATGATTGAGCTCATTGAGAAGCTAGTGGGCCTTGATATCACGTTTCCACATGAGCTGTCTGTGGATCTGCTTCTCCACTCCCTGTCTGCTGCGTTCGACCCCTTTGTGGTCAACTTCAACATGAACAAGCTGGAGGTCACCCTTGAAGGGGTGGTAAACATGCTTGTCGTGTTTGAGGGGACCATAAAGAAGGACAAGCCCGTCCTCCTTTTGGGATCTTCTTCCTCTGTGAAGAATGGGCCCAAACGCAAGGGTAAGAAGCGTTCTGCCCCTGTGAAGGATGGAAAGCCCGTCAAGAAGCCAAAGGCAATGGTTTCAAAGCCGAACAAATCTGAAGATGTTTTCCACCACTACTAAAATACTGGGCACTGGAGGAGGAACTGTAAGGATTACCTCGAGCAGTTGCGAACTGCAAAAGGCATGTTCTACATTGAAATAAAAATGTCTCTTAACTCGACTTCTTGGGTACTTGATACCGGATGTGGATCTCATATCTGCAATGACTTGCAGGTAATGACAAGAAGTCGGCGTCTTAGGGAGGGTGAGACCCACTTGATGTGAGGACTATAAATCTGTTAAGTAGGATTTAATGGTTAATCAGCTTTTGGATTAAGATTTCACGGAAATTGTGATTTCTGGGTGCTCAGATTTAGACGTAGAGTGATCAGCAGTGAGAGGTTGGTGGTCGAGTGAGATCTGCATCGAATTTGGAATTCAGCAGTTGCATTTTCCTATCGAAAATGATTCCAGTAGTAATTCAGATGTGAGGTTCATCGCTGGAAGAAGATAGGCCAGCAGTGTAGCGAGGTTTTGCGGGTATTCAGTAGTGTGTACTCAGCAGTGGTAAGATTCAGATGTTGGTATTCAGTAGTAGTGTGACCAGATTTCAACGCTAGTCAACTCAGCAGTGAGAGTGTAGCGAGAGGCAGCTGTTGGCGATAGCTCATGGGCGTGAGAAGTTGTCGCGTGTTAGTCAACAGCTGAATTGACCGCTAGTAGTTAGCGTGTTCAGATGTGCTAGCGAGAGATCTGTTTCAGCAGTAGAAGCTATGCTACGTCGTTTTGATTAGTTGGCACGACGTCTTTTGCTTTATGAGTTAGAAGGGCGTTGGGATATCTGAATTGATTCAGCAGAGAGCGAAAGCTGGAGCCAGTTTTGAGAGGGCTTTTGCCTTAGTATAACAGCAGTGGTTCGAAGATTAACATACCAAGTTCTGCTCGACACTTAGCGTATTTTGAACCCGATATTTCTCATCGTTTTCTCCAGTAAACCCTCGATAGTTATTGTTCATTCGAACCCTTCTCCGGTAAATTTCCACCATTGTTTGGAGCGAGACCGGTGGCGATGAGCTCGTCTTGAGTAACTCTTTCGATTGATACCAGTTAGGTGGCTTGAGGTGACGTAGAGAGGGAGCGTGAAGTAGCAGTGTTGCTCGAACGTTTTCGCAAGACCAGACCCGAGAGTTCTTCAGCTCTCTTGAGCTTTTGGATTTAGCTTCTGGATAGCTTCTGCTGTGTGCTGTGACCAGTGAGGAAGCAGTTGGGCAGGTT
Source organism: Dorcoceras hygrometricum (assembly GCA_001598015.1). Classification (NCBI taxonomy): domain Eukaryota; kingdom Viridiplantae; phylum Streptophyta; class Magnoliopsida; order Lamiales; family Gesneriaceae; genus Dorcoceras; species Dorcoceras hygrometricum. The sequence continues at coordinate 31,329 of KQ999918.1, read as the reverse complement.
GAGTAGTCGTGCCTGGTGAGATCTGTTGAGGTAGCGTACTGAGAATTGGAGGTACGAGTTGAGCTTTTGTTAACAGCTTAGACATAGCGTGCTAGTATTTTAGGCATGAAATATGTGCTATGTAATTTCTGTGTTTATGTGAACAGCTTGATTTGATTGATATGTTCTGTTTACGTATTATATGCATGTTGAAATCAGATTTGAATTTCATGGCATTCATGCATACATATTGAGCCTTTGATCGATTGAGAACCTGAGATAGAGCCACGTTGTGACCGGCCGACAGATGTATCGTGCCTGAAAGGTACAACGCTATCATCGGAGTGGTGACCGACTGATTGGTTGTGTCTGAATACCACCGATCTGTGATGGTTGACGGGCCTGAAGATCACGGACCGATGATTTCTTCAGTTGATACACTGTGCGGATATAGAGGCTTGATGGAGATTACTGCCAGCTGATTAGCAGGCCTTGATGACCGATGTTCTTTGACAGCCACATGCATTCATGACTTAGAATACTGCATGGTTATGCTTTGCTCTTATATTAGTGCCATTCGTACTGAGGCTTGACGTCGTATTCTTTTCCTGCTTTTGTGTTGTTTGGGTCTGTGTTGCCCATTTGCAGGATCTTCGGGTAACCAAGTTGGACAGACTGGAAATTCAGCTGGTAAATCCCCATTTCCTTGAGTCCCAGTTATTATATTAAGTATTGATCCAGGGAATGCCCTGAGGTTACATGTATTTGGGGAATCGTTGTTGAATTGATATTTGTTTACATGTTGTTGTATGAGTTTCGACTTAACTCGTATTTTGATTATGACTATTTTGAAAGATGTTTTATTGGTTCAGTCCCAACATTATTTGGAAAATTTTTAGCCCTATTTTATGCTTCCGCGTTTATGTGCTTAATTGTGCTATTAATCCTTGTTATTTTTAGAATGGGGCCTAACACTTTTGGTATCAGAGCTTAAACTGGGATAAGCTCGTTTTCCTTTGATCACGCTCGAGTCTAGGCACAGAGTTTGGATTTGATTTTGATTGACTCTGTGGCTTATGTGATTATTTTACTTGTCTCTGTGATTATCTGCTGTTAGTTCTTACCTTGAGATTTGATTAGATGCCGCCAAGAAGAGGTAGAGGTAGGACTGGTAGACGTTCCGCTGAGGAGTCTAGGGCCTCGGATAGTGATGAGGGCATTCAGCAGAATATCCCTTTGCGTCATCGAGAGAGACAGGCAGAGGTTGAGGATATGACGAGACAGATTGGCGAGATGGAGTTAGTTCTGGTGAGGTTTCAGCGGAAGAATCCCCCTACGTTCGCGGGCGCTGAGGGAGGTTTTATGGCTGAAGGTTGGCTAGTTCAGATGGAAGAATTGTTTGATACTTTGGAGTATGCTCCTGAGAAGAGATTGAAGCTACCGGTGTTGCAGTTGAGAGATAATGCACAGCGCTGGTGGAGAGGTACTTCCCGTATCTTGCGAGAGAGTGGGGCTGTGATTACTTGGGAGAGCTTCTGTGCAGCGTTCCGACATAACCCAGAGTCCTACTACAACAGTCGTGAGCGAGAGTTCGACAACCTGAAGCAAGGGATATGAAGGTGGCCGAGTATGCCAGACAGTTCTCTTTACTTTTGATGTATGTTCCCCATGTAGCTAACCAGGAGAGGACTAAGAGGAACAAGTTTCTGAAGGTTTTGAGGCCTGACTTGTTCCGGATGGTGTTGTCTGGTTCACCTGTGACGTATGCTGAGGCCGTGGATAGGGCGGTAGATATTGAGGAGAGTTTGTTGGAGGCACAGGCTCCGGTTCAGCCGTCAGTGGGGTGCTCTTTTCAACCGGTGCAAGATGTGCCACAATCGTTTCAGTCTCCTCAAGGGTCACAGAAATCGAGTCGTCAGAGGTTCAAGCCGCGAGGCAAACAGTTTAAGAAGAAGGCACATTCGAGTTCCTCTGGTTCTGTGAATTCTGGTGGCAGTAGTTCTGGCGGTGCGGTTTGTGGACAGTGCGAAGGGAAGCATGAGACTTTGCAGTGTCGTGTAGTTCAAGGTCTTTGTCATATTTGTGGACAACCGGGACATTATGCTAGAGCGTGTCCTTTGATGGGAGGACATTCTTTGGGTCAGTCGCAGCAAGGTTCCGCTGGTGGTTCTTCGCAGCGACAGCAACCTTTTGTTCCATCCCAACGTTCAGGATTCCAACCTCGTGAGCCTTCTAGGTTTGGAGTACCTTCGAGACCTCAGTTTCTGGGACTGCAGCAGGCTCAAGCGAATGCCTTGACGAGTGAGCAGGCTGATGAGATACCTACGGGATGATTACAAGGTACATGGACTGCAGCAGGCTCAAGCGAATGCCTTTGACGAGTGAGCAGGCTGATGAGATACCTACGGGAGTGATTCAAGGTACATGCTTTATCTTTGATTTTCCTGCACGAGTTTTGATTGACACTGGAGTGTCACACTCTTTCATTTCTGAGTTGTTTGTGTATGAGTGTGGGTTGAGTTCTTCTCCACTGTATGATGTTGTCTCCGTGTCCACCCCTGCTGGTGTGAGTCTGTTGTCGCGAGAGGTGGTGTTGGATTGCTTGATTAGATTTGATGAGCATGTTTTGATGACCAATCTGATTGTTTTAGGAATTCGAGATTTTGATTGTATCTTGGGTATGAATGTGCTGACTGAGAATAGAGCGATCGTTGATTGTTTCCATGGGGTGGTGAGGTTTAGGCCTCGATCTGGAGAGAAATGGGAGTTCTATGGTGCTGATTCGCGACCTAAGATTCCTATGGTGTCCGCCATGGAGATGTTTAGTTTGTTGTCGCTAGAGAATTCATTTATGATCTATGCCCTACATGTTTCTCGCGAGTCGAGAATGGAGTTGAGCGATGTTCCGATTACTCAAGAGTTCCCAGATGTGTTTCCAGACGAGATTCTTGGATTTCCTCCGAGAAGAGAGATTGATTTCAGTATAGAGTTGGTGCCTGGTACAGCCCCGATTTCTAGAGCTCCGTATCGATTGGCACCAGCAGAGTTGAAAGATCTCAAGGATTAGTTGAGAGATCTTCTTTAGAAAGGCTTCATTCGACCGAGTATGTCGCCTTGAGGAGCTCCGATTCTGTTTGTGAAGAAGAAAGATGGATCTATGAGGATGTGCATTGATTTTCGGCAGTTGAACAAAGCGACAGTGAATAATAAGTTTCCGTTGCCGAGGATTGATGACTTGTTCGATCAGTTACAAGGATTGGCCATGTACTCGAAGATTGATTTGCGATCTGTCTATCTTCAGTTGCGGATTAGAGACGCTGATGTAGCGAAGACAGCTTTCCGAACGAGATACGGGCATTACGAGTTTCTTGTGATGCCGTTTGGATTGACGAATGCTCCTGCTGTGTTCATGGATTTGATGAATCACGTCTTTAGCGAGTACATCGATCGATTCGTGATTGTCTTCATATATGACATCTTGGTGTATTCGAGGAGTTTCAGAGAGCATAAAGAGCACTTGAGGCTAGTGTTGCAGAGACTGAGAGACTCATAATTATATGCCAGGTTCATCAAGTGTGAATTTTGGCTAGTCAGAGTGATCTTCTTGGGTCATGTGATTTCAGCGCAAGGAATCTCTGTGGATCCTAGTAAGGTCGAAGCAGTTCTTAACTGGGAGCGACCTAGGAATGTTTCCGAGATCCGTAGTTTCTTGGGATTGGCTGGATATTATAAGAGTTTTATTGAGAAGTTCTCTTCAATAGCCAGGCCTATGACTCAGTTGACCCAGAAGGATAGGAAGTTTGTTTGGACTGATGAGTATGAGTCGAGTTTTCAGATGCTGAAGAAGAATTTGACTACTGCTCCTGTTTTGGCCTTGCCTTCGGGTTCTGGAGGTTTTGTGCTGTGCTCTAATGCTTCTCTGAGTGGGTTAGGGTGTGTTTTGATGCAGAACGGGTACGTGATTGCGTATGCGTCTCGACAGTTGAAGCCTCATGAGACGAGATACCCTGTTCATGATTTATAGTTGACTGCGATTGTGTTTGCCTTGAAGATATGGCAACATTATCTGTATGGTGAGGAGTTTGTGGTGTACACCAACCAAAAGAGTTTGAAGTATATCTTCACCCAGTCAGATTTGAATATGAAGCAACGTCGTTGGATGGAGTTGCTTAAGAATTTTGATTGTGAGATACAGTATCAGCCTGGGCGGATGAACTTAGTAGCTGATGCTTTGAGTAGAAAAGCCCAGCCTACGATGCTAACATCCTTGAGTATCTCGAGAGTCCACGAGCAGTTGAGTACTTCTGGTTGGAGATTCAGTACTTCATAGTTTCTTCGATTCAGGTTGAACCACAGATTGTGATTGACATCAGAGAGGCGCGGAGGATTGATCCGTATATCCATGAGTTGAGGATTAAGGCCCAGAATGGTCAGTATGAAGATTTCTCTGTTGCTTCGGATGGGTGTTTGAGATTTCGTGGTAGATTGGTGGTCCCTAACTTGATTGATTTGAAAGAGACTATTCTGAATGAAGCGCATTGCAGTCGTTATAGCGTACATCCGGGGGAGAAGAAGATGTACCAAGCTTTGAAATCTCACTACTGGTGGGAAGGCATGAAGAGCAACATTTCTGGTTTTGTTGCTTGATGTTTGAATTGCCAGCAGGTCAAGGCTGAAAGAATGAGACCTGGTGGATTGTTGCAGATGTTGCTTGATGTTTGAATTGCCAGCAGGTCAAGGCTGAAAGAATGAGACCTGGTGGATTGTTGCAGAGTTTAGAAGTGCCCCAATGGAATTGGGAGCAAATCACCATGTATTTTGTGACTCATTTGCCTCGATCGAGTAGGGGATGCGAAGCAATTTGGGTATTGATTGATAGACTTTCAAAGTCCGCCCATTTCATTCCCTATGATGTGAGGTTCTCGATGAAGAAAATGACGAAGTTGTATGTCGACCATGTGGTTAGATTGCATGGAGTGCTTGTTTCAATAGTGTCAGATAGATATCCGAAATTCACTTCTAGATTTTGGAAGGGTTTGCAAGCAGCTATGGGTTCAAGATTGGCTATGAGTACTGCTTATCACCCCCAGGCGGATGGCCAATCTGAGAGGACCATTCAGACTTTTGAAGATATGTTGCGTGCAGTTGTGATGGATTTCAGTGGTGGCTGGCAGGATTCTTTATCCTTAGTTCAGTTTTCTTACAACAACAGCTACCAAGTGACTATTGGAATGGCTCCGTTTGAAGCGTTGTATGGTCGAAAGTGTAGATCACCGATTTGTTGGGAAGAAGTTGGTGAAAGACAGCTTTCTACTCTTGAGTTTTTACAGCATATGAAAGATCAGGTTGAATTGATTCGGAGTAGATTGAAAGCTGCACAAGATAGATATGCTAGCCATGCTCATAAGCGACGCAGAACATTAGAATTTGAGTTTGGCGATCGTGTGTTCCTTAAGATTTCTCCTTTCAGAAGTGTTATGAGATTCCGATTTAAGGGTAAGTTAGCTCCTAGATTCGTTGGTCCATTTTAGATTGTTGAGCGGATTGGACAGTTGGCTTATAGATTGAAGCTGCCTGATGAGTTAGCAGCGATGCATGATGTTTTTCATGTGTCAATGTTGAGAAAATATGAGCCAGATCCATCCCATATGCTGAGGACTGATGAAGTAGAGCTAGACCAGACCCTGAGCTATGTTGAATATCCAGTGCAGATCCTGGATAGGAAGGAGAAGCAATTGAGGAATAAGGTGATACCATTGATGATGGTCCAATGGAGCAAGCATGGACGTGAAGAAGCTACCTGGGAAGTTGAGGAAAATATGAGACAGGAGTGGCCTCATCTGTTTGAGCCATGATAGCAACGTTTCAGGTAACTTCTAGTTTGATTGATTTTGTGATTTGAGTAATTTTGCTGCTGAATTGAGATTCTGTTTAGTATTGAGTTGTGCTAGACAGTATGGCATGAGTATATTAGGAATGGTGTCTAGTATACTGTGTCGTGATGCTATCTTGCTGTTGTGATTTTGATTTGATGACTTAACTGATTTCGAGGACGAAATCGATTTCTAGTGGGGAAGAGTGTGAGGACTAGAAATCTGTTAAGTAGGATTTAATGGTTAATCAGCTTTTGGATTAAGATTTCACGGAAATTGTGATTTCTAGGTGCTCAGATTTAGACGTAGAGTGATCAGCAGTGAGAGGTTGGTGGTCGAGTGAGATCTGCGTCGAATTTGGAATTCAGCAGTTGCATTTTCCTATCGGAAATGATTCCGGTAGTAATTCAGACGTGAGGTTCATCGCTGGAAGAAGATAGGCCAGCAGTGTTCTTGCATGAGGTTTTGCGAGTATTCAGTAGTGAGTACTCAGCAATGGTAAGATTCAGATGTTGGTATTCAGTAGTAGTGTGACCAGATGTCAACGCTAGTCAACTCAGCAGTGAGAGTGTAGCGAGAGGCAGCTGTTGGCGATAGCGCACGGGCGTGAGAAGTTGTCGCGTGTTAGTCAACAGCTGAATTGACCGCTAGTAGTTAGCGTGTTCTGATGTGCTAGCAAGAGATCTGTTTCAACAGTAGAAGCTATGCTACGTCATTTTGATTAGTTGGCGCGACGTCGTTTTCTATATGAGTTAGAAGGGCGTTGGGATATCTGAATTGATTCAGCAGTGAGCGAAATCTGGAGCCAGTTTTGAGAGGGATTTTGCCTTAGTATAAGCGGAGATCTGAAATTGCTTATAACAGCAGTGGTTCGAAGATTAATATACCAAGTGCTGCCCGACACTTAGCGTATTTTGAACCCGATATTTCTCATCGTTTTCTCCAGTAAACCCTCGATAGTTATTGTTCATTCGAACCCTTCTCCGGTAAATTGCCGTCAATTTCTGCCGTTATTTGGAGCGAGACCGATGGCGATGAGCTTGTCTTGAGTAGCTCTTTCGATTGATACCAGTTAGGTGGCTTGAGGCGACGTAGAGAGGGAGCGCGAAGTAGCAGTGCTCTCAGTGGACCCCTCCAGTCATACAACAACTAAATGGTGTAGCAGAGCGTCGTAATCGAACCTTGATGGACATGGTTCGATCTATGATGAGCTTCACTGAACTTCCTACCTTGTTTTGGGGCTATGCGCTCGAAATAGCGGTAATGTTGTTGAACAATGTCCACAAAAAGACAGTGGAAAACTCCATATGAGATATGGATGGGCAAGCCACCCAAGTACTCGTACTTGATGATTTGGGGATGTCCTGCTTACGTGAAGCAGACAGTGAGAGATAAGCTGGATAACAGATCCATCTTCTGCTACTTCATTGGGTATCCAAAGAATTTTATTGAATACTGCTTCTACTATCCCAATGAAACAAAAGTGTTTGTTTCTAGAAATTCCACATTTCTGGAAAATGAATTTCTACTTGATAGAAAAGGCAAGATAGTAGAACTCAAATAGGTTCGAGAACCAACTGAAGTACCAAGTGAATCTCCCGCACCTCAAGGCCAATCCTTGATATGGACACACCTAGGAGATCTGAAAGGGTTCCTATGGCTCCTGTTAGATATGGTTTCCTCCTTGAAGATGATCAAAGTGATCAAACTGTTGGATGTGATCCAAGAACCTTCAAGGAGGCAATTTCCGATGTTGATTCTAATTTGTGGCTTGAAGTAATGCAATCTGAGATTGACTCAATGCATTCGAACCTAGTCTGGACTCTCGTGAATCCTCCCAAAGGAATAGTTCCTATTGGGTGTAAATGGATATACAAGAGAAAACTTGGGCCTGATGGTTAGGTACTGACCTATAAGGCACGACTGTTCGCGAAAGGTTACACTCAAAGACAAGGTGTTGACTATGATGAAACCTTTTGACTAGTCACAATTTCAAGTCGATTAGAATCCTACTAGACATAGCCGCATGGTACGACTATGAGATATGACAAATGGATGTTAAAAACTATGATGAAACCTTTTGACTAGTCACAATTTCAAGTCGATTAGAATCCTACTAGACATAGCCGCATGGTACGACTATGAGATATGACAAATGGATGTTAAAAATCCGTTCCTTAATGGAAACATTAAGGAATAGATCTATATGACGCAGCCCGATGGTTTCACATCTATAGTAGGTGAGCATAAAGTATGCAAACTTTAGAGATCGATCTATGGTCTCAAGCAAGCATCGAGAATTTGGAACCTGAGATTTAATGAAACAATTAAAGAATTTAGTTTCATCAAGAATCCCGAGGAGCCATGTGTGTATAAGAAGGTAGCTAAAAATGTTGTGACATTCCTTGTACTTTATGTTGATGATATTCTACTCATTGGGAATGATGTAGGAATGCTGCAGTCAACTAAAGTATGGTTGTCTAGTAGATTCTCGATGAAGGACATGGGTGAAGCATCCTATATTATGGAAATACGGATCTATAGAGATAAATCGAAAATGATGCTAGGACTCACCCAAATGATCTACATCGATACCATACTTAAGCGGTTCTCTATGGAAGAGTCCAAGAGAGTACACCTACCTATGTGCCATGGGGTCACTCTATCTAAGTCTATGTGTCCGAAGACTGATGAGGAGATAGAGAGTATGACACGTGTGTCATATGCCTCGGCAATAGATAGTATTATTTATGGTATGATCTCGACTAGACCGGATGTCGCATATGCTCTGAGTGTCACGAGCCGCTACCAAGCCAACCCCGGCCAAATGCATTGGATGACTGTGAAAGATATTCTTAAGTACTTACGAAGGACTAAGAATATGTTCATGTTCTATGGGGGCGGTGAACTAAAATTGGAAGGCTACACTGATTCTAGCTTCCAATGTGATGTGGATGATTTGAAGTCAACCTCTGGATTTGTATTCATGCTCAATGGTGGTGCTGTCTCTTGGAAGAGTTCCAAGCAAGACACCATCTCGGATTCAACGACTGAGGCTGAGTACATCACAGCATCAGCTGTTGCTAAAGAGGCGGTTTGGATGAGGAATTTCGTCCAAGAGTTGGGCGTAATACCTGAAGGAGTTGGTCCAGTCCCGGTGTACTGTGAGAACACGGGTGCCGTTGCGCAAGCAAAGGAACCTAGGTCTCACCAAATATCCAAACACATACTGAGGAAATACCACATAATCCGGGATATTGTGGCTAGAGGTGACATAGCAGTTGAGAGATTCGCCTCTGCAGACAACATTGCTGATCCACTTATGAAGCCCTTGCCAGAACCATTGTTTGAAAAACATCACGAAGCAATGGGACTGCGTCTCATGAGTAGTTAGCTTTAGGTCAAGTGGGAGATTGTTAGAGTAGGTGCCCAACTAGCCAACTTGTGGCATATTGGTTCTTGTTGACTCTATGTAAAATGATCTTTATTTATGAAATTCGCATTCTTTTATGACATTCTTTATCTTCATTATTATGATTACAATTGTTGGATAAAGACCTTGGATGCACTATAGTGTATGTTAGATGTCATAGTGGATTTGATGGCTCTCATGAAACACATCTAATAGTCACTGTGTATTCTAAATCTGTTCCTAGTCGATTGGACCATCAAAAAGAGGATAAGGACCGCCCGAGCATGACACTAGTATCTGCGATACGAAGTACCACGTTTCATTGGTAGGGAACATAGTGATATTCTGAGCATGCAGATGGATAGTGACCTGGTGATCTATCGAACTACCCTCGTTCGGACTTTCCAAGTGGTTACCATTTGTCGAGTGGATTAAGTCCGAGCTCTTGGTTGTACAAATTAGTCATTATTACTCGAAACGTCATTGAGACTCTACATGATAGGTGATAGGTTCCTCACTTTGACCCATTTACCGACTCAGTTGGGATCATCAGGTGGCGGGGTTGGGTGAGGTCCCCGATGCATGTTGGAGTCGATGCTTCATTGTCGAGGATTCACAGCTCGCCCTTGTGCATGGATATCCTATTCTATCTGAGGAGATAATAGTGTGAAAAATCTCTGACTCGAGTACTAGATGTGTTTTAGGTAAATGGGTTTACCTAGTAACACATGCGATGTCACTATTTTATCTCCAAGATGTATGCATGGTTATTGGATCTCTAGCGACTCTCGATTTACCAATGGTCGTTGATCTGATCGGGATATTTGAGTTGAAAGGACCGTAATGTACGCTAATAATGACCGACTGGTTCTTGCAGGTACTATCAGTGATACCTAGGGGATAATGGGACGATATTACTAGACGCTTTACCATTACTCGATGGGTAAGTCCAAAAATGTGTTTCGGATTTGCAAATGTTGTGAGCCCACGGCTAGTTGTATCCTTGAACCATTGAGGGTCACACAAGTACTGGTTTCCCAATTCTCGTACGGATATGGTACTCAAAGTGTTGAGTATAGTAGGAGGATGGTTGGTAGTATGACTTCCCAAAAGTAGCTAAGGGAGTAGGACTTCCATATTTAGTTAATGAGAGTAGACGTGTCATACATAGATTTAGTGGTCCAAAACTTTGATTTTGCATCATAATGATCAGTTTTGTAAACTGAGCACATCAGTGATATCTGATCATCGATCGGAATTATTATGAGACCAAAATCGAGGGAGTCGAAACGAATGTTCACAGTTCGACTTGGACCGAATGTTCACTGCTCGAGTTGAACCGAATATTCACAGTTTGAGTTGAACCAAATGTTCACTGTTTGAGTTGAACCAAATATTCAATGTTTGAGTTGAACCGAATGTTCACTGTTTTATTCAAATCAAACTCTATCCCTCAATCTATAAATATGGCAATGAGGAGACACTTTCATAATAGAGAAAGAAAAACACCAAAAGCTATCAGCAAACTCCTCCCATCTCCCTTCTTTGCTCGCCGTCGCCGCCCGCCGCCGCCGTCGGAATTTGTTCCGACCATCTCGGCGAGGAGATTCCGTCCGTCAAATTTTCGTCGGTTTTCTAGTGCAAACCGGCGAAGGGGTTGAGATTCTGGTCGTGGACTGGATTAGGCGTCGATCCAGCCGTTCAACCGTTGAAGTGCCAATTTCCCTCGTGGAATTGGTCGGAGCCAGGCGCCTAGATGCCATCAAGGTACCTTCTGAACATTATATGAATGTTTGATTTGTTAGAGTAGATGCCCAACTAGCCAACTTGTGGCGTGTGGGTTTATAGACTCTTGTATGAAACAGTCTTTATATATGATATTCGCATTTATTTATATGGCGTTCTTTACTTTCATTATGTGTGTAATGATTTACAATTGCGTTGAGTAAAGACCTAGAATGCACTTAAGCGCATGTTAGATGTGATAGTGGGTATGACGGCTATCATGAAATACATCTAACAGTCGCTGTGTATTCTGAACATGTTCCTAGTCGATTGGGCTGTCAAAATGAGGATAAGGCCGCCCGAGTTCGAGACTAGTATCTACGATGCGAAGTACCATGTTTCATTGGTAGGGAGCATTGTGATGTTCTGAGCATGCAGATAGATAGTGACCTGGTGATCTATCGAACTACCCTCGTTCGGACTTTCCAAGTGGTTACCATTTGTCGAGTGGATAAGTCCGAGGTCATGGTTGTACTGATTAGTCCTCACGACTCGAAACGTCATTGAGACTCTACATGATAGGCGTCTCACTTTGACCCGTTTGCCGACTCACTTGGGGTCATAAGGCGTCGGGATTGGGTGAGACCCCGATGCAAGTAGGAGTCGATGCATCGTTGTCGAGAATTCACCGCTCGCAGACATGCGTGGATATCCTATGCTATCTGAGGGGATAATAGTGTATGAATCTCTGGCCAGAGTACTAGAAGTGTTTTAGGTAAATGTGTTTACCTAGTTACACTCGCGATGTCACTATTCGATCTCCAAGATGTATGCATAGCTATCGGATCTATAGCGACTCTCGATTTACCAATGGTCGTTGATCTGATCGGGATATATGGATTGAAAGGACCGTATTGTACGCTAACCACGACCAACTGGTTCTTGCAGGCACTATCAGTGATACCTATGGGATCATGGGGCGATTTTGCTAGACGCTCTTACCATGATCCGTTGGGCAGGTCCGGAATTGTGATTCCCGAGCCACAATGGTTGTGGGCCCACGGCTAGCTGTATCCCTGAACCATTGAGGGTCACACAAGTACTAGATTTGAGATTCCCGCACGGATACTCAGCTCAATGTGTTGAGCACGAGAAGAGGATTTTGGGAAGTGCGACTTCCTAAAAGTCAACAGGGGTCAAACCGAGGTTTCCCGTTGTTGAGGGGCAAAACGGTCATTTTGCACTGGGGTTCTGAAAACGGTTTTTCAGATCATATTATTCAGTTTTGGAAACTGATCGATCGGTCCGATCTGATCGGTGATCGGAGTTACGATGAAGTCTCGGTGGTGGAGATGAACTGAATGTTCATCGTTGGACCCGGGCTCGTTGGGCCGGTCCAAGTCCAACACTTAAGCTTATTTAATTAAGCCTAAACCTAGACTTCAAGACACAACAACTAACCCTAAACCTAGACTAGCGCCGCCCCTCCTCTCCTCAATAGCGCCACCACCGCCGCCGCCGCCGCCGCCCGTCTTCGCCGGAAAATCGTTTCCGGCCAATTCGACGAGGAGAATCCGTTCGTGCAGATCTCGTCAGTCCTTTTAGTGCAGGCTGACGAAGGAGTCTTGTTTCTGGTCGTGGACCGGATTGGCGATTTCTACCGCAGTCTACCGAAAAGAGCCGGGTTATTGTAATTCCGGTTGGAGCCAGGCACAAGTGCCAGCAAGGTAGTGTTTTTGAACACCCTATGTATGTCGAATTATGAATTTGATTATCGTATTGATCGCCTCCCGGACATGTAATCTCTGTTCTTCCGCTGCCTCGCCGGGGGGCGCGATCCGGATCCCCAACAGTGGTATCAGAGCCAAGGTTTATCGGATCTGATCAATACGAAATTGCCATAATTGTATCTAACATTGAATTTCAGATTTGGAATCGATCCGAAAGATCAAAATTTGATTGATCTCGGGCCACACCACCGCCGCATGCGGCGGCGCAACATGGGCACGCGATGGCGCGCGGGGTCGCGCGACGGTTGCGGATGAGGGCTGCGCGACGATGCGCGAGCGGGCGCGCATGGCTGCGCCTGATCGCCGATCATCTTGCGCTCCTGTCCCGCACGAACGTCGCATGGTCTGCTGACCCTTCGCGTGAGGATGTTGCGACGATGGAAACATGCTGGCCGGCCGTTTGCGTGCGATGATGTGATGCACGTCGACATATGCGGGTGCTGGTTGCGCGCTGGCCGCGTGATGCGCGCGCGATGTTGCGGCGCTGGCCTCGCGCTGGACGTGCGCCTGTCGCACGAGAGGCGGCCGTGTGTAGCGCCGCTTCTGGACGCACGTTGGGCGATGGCTGCGCGCGATTTGCGCACGGCGTTGCGTCGCCTTGGTGCTGCGTCTCGCACGCTGTCGCCGAGAGTTTTGCGGTGGCGGAGCTGCCGGCCGGCCGCCGCTCCGGCAAGTCTCCGGCGATGTCGTGACGGCTGGTCTGATTTCTTCTAGGGTTTGGTTCGGGCCTGTCCTGGCTGTCCGTGAAGTTTTCGGGCCGGTATGCGATATCGAGCCCGGTTTTGATCGATTTTGAAATTTTAAGTTTTTGGGCCTAGAATTGTTTTAAGCCCAATATTGATACAATTAAAATTAGTAAAATGTGATTTTAATTATGAAATATGATTTTGTAATAAAATGTGATTTTGTTGATTAAAATTTGTTTTATCGGCAAAATACGATTTTATTATAAAATGCGATTTCGTAATTAGAATATGATTTTACGATAAATAATTAGATTATTTATATTATGCATGTTAATTAGATTAATTGCATGATTGGGGTGATTTAGAGCCGTGCCCAATGTGTTAGGTGTATGCAATAGGTTTTATATGATTTCGGTTTATTAATATTGCGATTATCATTTAAAGTGGGCCTGTTTGTGGCCCGGTCCCACCCCTTGATAAATGTATCCCTTATTTGTCATAGTAAATTTAAATGTAAAGTTACTAGATTTAGTGGGAGTACATCCGAAGACGGTGGACGATGACGATCAAGATATTGAAGACCGAAGATCTGTAAAACCGGAAAGCATTGTAATAGGATTGCATTGCATATTGCATTACCCCTAGGATTGAACCCAGGTCCGTGACTGGCAACCACGGACCGCATAGCTCTCGCGATCGATCATCCCAATGTTACTTTATATATGTTGATATATAGTTTAATTGAATCCGCATGTTGCATGTTGTAAATTAGAGTTAAATATGCATGAGACCAAAATTTTTCAAAAATAAAATCCCTCGTTTTAATTGATTTAAGACTTATATCAAGATAAAATGTTTGTTCGATAAACTAAAGGGTATTTAAAATTGTTTAAATTAACCCTACCTTCCATCAACAATGGGTATATGTCGATGTTACCCGTATACATGGCCCGGCTCATATTATTGAGGGGGTCATGTATGCCGGAAATCTGTCCACGCCATTGACAACTGTTGTGAGTCGGTTGGAACTCCCTTTAACGTTGGCTCATATTATTGGGGAGGTTAAGGGGACCGTCCTTCACGACTCAACATTGATGGGTCAATCTTGACACGTGATAGTAAACGGCGTCATATTATTGGGCCCTTACTGGACGTGAGGTAAATACATGGAGGTTGCACCGGTTGCAATCGGAAACTACCTTTTGGGGGTCATGGATGGCTGATATTATTCGGGTCCATGGTCGCTTGATTGGGCATGTGCCCACTAAAGAAACATGTTTTCTCGATTTCATTAGAGGGTGGTGAAATCGTTAAAATAGTGGGAGGGTAATTCATAAAACTAAATGACCATGTTTTATGTCTTAGCATTTATCTTATATAGTTAGTAATGTATGTCTGTTTTCTTTTCAGTATAACTGCTTTAAAATGGTTTCGATGAAAAACCCGCTCGCTGCTATACTGGATAGCAACAGGTTCACCGGTCTGAACTAGCAAGACTGGCTCCGCAACCTCAATCTTGTATTGGCTTCGGAGAAAATGACCATGTTTTATGTCTTAGCATTTATCTTATATAGTTAGTAATGTATGTCTGTTTTCTTTTCAGTATAACTGCTTTAAAATGGTTTCGATGAAAAACCCGCTCGCTGCTATACTGGATAGCAACAGGTTCACCGGTCTGAACTAGCAAGACTGGGGCGGTAATGTTGTTGAACAATGTCCATACCAAGGCAGTGGATAAGACTCCGTATGAGATATGGATGGGCAAACCTCCCAAGTACTCATTTATGAGGATTTGGGGATGTCCTGCTTACGTGAAGCAGACAGTGGGAGATAAGCTGGATACGAGATCCATCTTATGCTACTTCATTGGGTATCCAAAGAATTCCATTGGATACTACTTCTACTATCCGAGCGAGACGAAAGTGTTTGTCTCTAGTAATGCCACCTTTATGGAAAGGAAATTTCTACTTGATAGAAAGGGCAGAATAGTAGAACTCGAAGAGATTCGAGAACCAATTGAAGTACCAAGTGAATCTCCTGCACCTACAGAGCCAGTACCAGAAATGGTCGCACCTAGGAGATCCGAAAGGATTCCTAGAGCTCCTGAGAGATATGGTTTTCTCCTTGAAGATGATCAAGGTGATCAAGTTATTGGATCTGATCCAAGAACTTTCAAGGAGGCAATTTCCGATGCTGATTCTAACTTATGGTTTGAAGCAATGCAGTCTGAGTTTGACTCAATGCATGCTAACCAAGTTTGGACTCTTGTTAACCCTCCCGAAGGAATCGTTCCTATTGGGTGCAAATGGGTGTACAAGAGGAAACTTGGGCCGGATGGTAAGGTAATGACCTACAAGGAACGACTAGTCGTGAAAGGTTACACTCAAAGGCAAGGTGTTGACTATGATGAAACCTTCTCGCCAGTCGCAATGTTCAAGTCAATTAGAATATTATTAGCCATAGCCGCATGGTAAGACTATGAGATATGGCAAATGGATGTGAAAACTGCGTTCCTTAATGGAAACATTAAGGAAGAGATCTATATGACGCAGCCTGAGGGTTTCACATCTGTTGGAAGCAAGCATAAGGTATGCAAGCTTCAGAGATCGATCTACGGTCTCAAACAAGCATCGCGAAGTTGGAACCTGAGATTCGATGAAACAATTAAGGAATTTGGTTTCATCAAGAATCCCGAGGAGCCGTGTGTCTATAAAAAGGTAGTTAAAAGCGCTGTGACGTTCCTCGTACTTTATGTTGATGACATCCTACTCATTGGGAATGATGTAGGAATGCTGCAGTCAACTAAAGTATGGTTGTCTAGTTGATTTTCGATGAAGGACATGGGTGAAGCATCCTATATTATTGGAATACAGATCTATCGGGATAGATCTAAACGGATGCTCGGACTCACCCAAGCTACCTACATCGATACCATACTTAAGAGGTGCTCTATGGACGAGTCCAAGAGAGGACACATACCTATGTACCACGGGGTCACTCTATCTAAGTCTATGTGTCCAAAGACTGATGAGGAGATAGAGAGTATGGCACGTGTGCCATATGCCTCGGCTATAGGTAGTATTATGTATGGCATGATCTCGACTAGACCGGATGTCGCATATGCTCTGAGTGTCACGAGCCGCTACCAGGCCAATCCCGGCCAATTGAATTGGAAGGCCGTGAAGGATATTCTTAAGTACTTACAAAGGACTAAGAATATGTTCATGGTCTATGGGGCGGTGAACTGAAACTGGAAGGCTACACTGATTCTAGCTTCCAGTGTGACGTGAATGATTCGAAATCAACCTCTGGATTTGTACTCATGCTCAATGGTGGTGCTGTCTCTTGGAAGAGTTCCAAGCAAGACACCATCGCGGATTCAACCACTGAGGCTGAGTACATCACAGCATCAGCTGCTGCTAAGGAGGCCGTTTGGATAAGGAATTTCGTCCAAGAGTTGGGCGTCATTCCTAATGGAGTTGGTCCAGTCCCGGTGTACTACGACAACACGGGTGCCGTTGCGCAAGCAAAGGAGCCTAGGTCTCACCAAAGATCCAAACACATACCGAGGAAATACCACATAATCCGGGATATTGTGGCTAGAGGCGACAGAGTCGCCTCTGCGGACAACGTTGCTGATCTACTTACGAAGCCCTTGCCTGGACCGTTGTTTGAAAAACATCGCGAAACAATGGGACTGCGTCTGATGAGTAGTTGACTTTAGGGAGTGGGAGATTGTTAGAGTAGATGCCCAACTAGCCTACTTGTGGCGTGTGGGTTTATAGACTCTTGTATGAAACAGTCTTTATATATGATATTCGCATTTATTTATATGGCGTTCTTTACTTTCATTATGTGTGTAATGATTTACAATTGCTTTGAGTAAAGACCTAGAATGCACTTAAGCGCATGTTAGATGTGATAGTGGGTATGACGGCTATCATGAAACACATCAAATAGTCGTTGTGTATTCTGAACATGTTCCTAGTCGATTGGACCGTCAAAATGAGGATAAGACCGCCCGAGTTCGAGACTAGTATCTGCGATGCGAAGTACCATGTTTCATTGGTAGGGAGCATTGTGATGTTCTGAGCATGCAGATAGATAGTGACCTGGTGATCTATCGAACTACCCTCGTTCGGACTTTCCAAGTGGTTACCATTTGTCGAGTGGATAAGTCCGAGGTCTTGGTTGTACTGATTAGTCCTCACGACTCGAAACGTCATTGAGACTCTACATGATAGGCGTCTCACTTTGACCCGTTTGCCGACTCACTTGGGGTCATAAGGCGTCGGGATTGGGTGAGACCCCGATGCATGTAGGAGTCGATGCATCGTTGTCGATGATTCACTGCTCGCAGACATGCGTGGATATCCTATGCTATCTGAGGAGATAATAGTGTATAAATCTCTGGCCAGAGTACTAGAAGTGTTTTAGGTAAATGTGTTTACCTAGTTACACTCGCGATGTCACTATTCGATCTCCAAGATGTATGCATAGATATCAGATCTATAGCGACTCTCGATTTACCAATGGTCGTTGATCTGATCGGGATATATGGATTGAAAGGACCGTACTGTACACTGACCACGACCAACTGGTTCTTGCAGGCACTATCAGTGATACCTAGGGGATCATGGGGCGATGTTGCTAGACGCTTTACCATGATCCGATGGGCAAGTCCGGAATTGTGATTCCGGAGCCACAATGGTTGTGGGCCCACGGTTAGCTGTATCCCTGAACCATTGAGGGTCACACAAGTACTAGATTCGAGATTCCCACACGGATACTCAGCTCAATGTGTTGAGCACGAGAAGAGGATTTAGGGGAGTTCGACTTCCTAAAAGTCAACAGGGGTCAAATCGGGGTTTCCCGCTGTTGAGAGGCAAAACGGTCATTTTGCACTGGGGTTCTGAAAAATGGTTTTTCAGATCATAATATTCAGTTTCGGAAACTGAGTCGATCCGTCCGATCTGATCGGCGATCGGAGTTACGATGAAGTCAAAGCGATGCATATCGTGAACCATTTAGGGTCACACAAGTACTAGATTCGAGATTCCCGCACGGATACTCAGCTCAATGTGTTGATCACGAGAAGAGGATTTTGGGAAGTGCGACTTCCTAAAAGTCAACAGGGGTCAAACCGAGGTTTCCCGCTGTTGAGGGGCAAAACGGTCATTTTGCACTGGGGTTCTGAAAAACGGTTTTTCAGATCATATTATTCAGTTTTGGAAACTGAATCGATCGGTCCGATCTGATCGGCGATCGGAGTTACGATGAAGTCTCGGTGGTGAAGATGAACTGAATGTTCATCGTTGGACCCGGGCCCGTTGGGCCGGTCCAAGTCCAACACTTAAGCTTATTTAATTTATCCTAAACCTAGACTTCAAGACACAACAACTAACCCTAAACCTAGACTAGCGCCGCCCCTCCTCTCCTCAGCCGCCGCCGCCGCCGCCCGTCTTCGCCGGAAAATCGTTTCCGCCCAATTCGACGAGGAGAATCCGTTCGTGCAGATCTAGTCAGTCCTTCTAGTGCAGGCTGATGAAGGAGTCTCGTTTATGGTCGTGGACCGGATTGGAGATTTCTACCGCAGTCTACCGAGAAGAGCCGGGTTATTGTAATTCCGGTTGGAGCCAGGCACAAGTGCCAGCAAGGTAGTGTTTTTGAACATCCTATGTATGTCGAATTATGAATTTGATTATCGTATTGATCGCCTCCCGGACATGTAATCTCTGTTCTTCCGCTGCCTCGCCGGGGGGCACGATCCGGATCCCCAACATGATTATTGTATAGGTGTATTGACCGTTCACGAGCTCCAATTTTTAAATTCTTCCGCTGCGCCCCGGGAGCGGGATCCGGATCCGCCGCTGCGCCAACACTAAGCACTGAATCTCATTGAGCATCTCCTCATACCTGTTTCTCAGCTCATCATTCTCAGTCATGAGCTTACTTAGAGCAGCTTGCATTTTTCTTGAGCTTACCAGCTCAGCTTTTGAAGCACAGCTCACTTTTTCAGTCTTGACTTCCTCGAAATCCTGAGACAGCTTTTTGTACTCTTGGACCATGTCATTTAGTGTGGTGACTAGTGTTAGAGTAGGTGCCCAACTAGCCAACTTGTGCCGTGTGGGTTCTTGTTGACTCTATGTATATCATGAAACACATCTAATAGTCACTGTATATTCTAAACTAGTTTCTAGTCTATTGGGCCATCCAAAAGAGGATAAGGGCCGCCCGAGCTTGAGACTAGCATCTGCAATTCAAAGTACCACACTTCATTTGTAGGGAACATAGTGATGTTCTGAGCATGTAGATGCATAGTGACCTGGAGATCTATTGAACTACCCTCGCTCGGACTTTCCAAGTGGTTATCATTTGTCGAGTGGATTAAGTCCGAGGTCTTGATTGTACAGATTAGTCCTTATTACTCGAAACGTCATTGAGATTCTACATGATAGGTGCCTCGCTTTGACCCATTTACCGACTCAGTTGGGGTCTTCAGGTGGCGGATTGGGTGAGGTCCCGATGCATGTAGGAGTCGATGCTTCGTTGTCAAGGATTCACCGTTCGCCTTTGTGCATGGTTATCCTATGCTATCTGAGGAGATAATAGTGTGACAAATCTTTGGCTAGAGTACTAGATGTGTTTTAGGTAAATGGATTTACCTAATAACACATGCGATGTCACTATTTGATCTCCAAGATGTATGAATGGCTATCGGATCTCTAACGACTCTCGATTTATCAATGGTCGTTGATCTGATCTGGATATTTGAGTTGAAAAGACAATACTATACGCTAACCATGACCGACTGGTTCTTGCAGACACTATCAGTGATACCTAGGGGATCATGGGACGATGTTGCTAGACGATTTACCATGATCCGATGGGTAAGTCCGAAAATATGTTTTCGGAGTCACAAAGGTTGTGAGCCCACGGGTAGTTGTTTCCCTGAACCATTGAGGGTCATACAAGTACTAGTTTCTCAATTCCCGTAGGAAAATTAAGCTCAATTTATTGAGTATAGTAGGAGGAAGGATGGAAGTGTGACTTCCTAAAATTAAATAGGGTGGAAATGTGATTTACTTAAATTGGCTTGGACTAGTATGACTATCCTTAAACCTGATAGGGGCCTAACTGCTATTTTGGATTAGGTGGTATGAAAAATTGTTTTCACATCATAATGTTCAGTTTTGTAAACTGTGAAGATCAGTCCGATCTGATCGTCAATCGTGATTATGATGAAGCCACAACGATGGACTTCAAACCAATGTTCACCCTGGGGTATTCGTTTTACTCGCACCAAAAGTTGGGTTGAAACTCTCCAAGTTGGATTGAGTCTCTCCCCTATAGTTATATTTTTCTTCTTCTCTTCCTCCCTTCCCTTCGCCGCCGTCGTCGCCGTCGTTGGAAGTTGTTCCGATCATCTCGACGAGGAGATTCCATTCGCAAAAATTTCATTGGTTTTCTAGTGCAAACCAACGAAGGAATTGAGATTTCGATCATGGATCGGATTAGAAGGCCAGAGCCGTTCAATCGTTGAAGTGTCAATTCCTTCGTGGAACTGGTCGGAGCCAGGCGCCTAGACACCAACAAGGTAACCTTCTAAACATCCTATGAATGTTTATATTATAATTTAGTGTATTGACCGTTCCCGGGATTCAAAATTTTAAATTCTTCCGCTGCGCCCCGGGAGCGGGATCCAGATCCGTCGCTGCGCCAACAACTAGGTCCTCACATGTAAATTCTAAATTGGAGAAATCATATACCTCATCAGTGTCACCGGTCATGAGACAATGTACTTCTTCATCACTTTCACTGGATGAGGACGTCCCTGAGTTGGACTCCTCTGAATCTGTGTCTGCCCATGAACTTTTGTTCTCCTTAGACACCATTGTCTTCTCAGTCCTCCTCTTCTGGTAAAATTTCTTCTCCTTCTTATCCTTGCTGGTGCGATCTGGTTGTTTCTTGGCATCCAGCTTGGGCTTCCTGCAGTCAGCAATGAAGTGACCAGGCCTGCCACAGTTATAGCACTTATCATCAGAAAAAGAATTTAAATTCTTTTTAAAAGAATCAAAAGAGTTAGATTTAGAGTTATGTTCGCATAAATTTCCCGAATTTCTTAATGAAATGGGACATAGCATCGTTGCTAAGATCCTCTGCTGATTTGCTGCTTGATTGGCTCTGTTCTGGCATTGTTGCAGCAAGGGCTTTGGTAGGCTGGGATGTTGAAGGCTCTGATTCTGCTCTTGTCTCTAACTCGAAGTCGTAGGCCTTCAAGTTCGCAAACAGGTCACGCAGCTCCAACTTGTTCAAGTCTTTGGATTCCCGCATGGCCATGGTCTTTACATCTCATTCTTTGGGCAGTGCCCTCATCACCTTCAGGGCTAGCTCCCTGTTGCTATACTCTTTCCCCAATCTTGTCAGCTCAATCACTAGCGAGCTGAACCATTCATCGAACTCTCCCATTGTCTCCTCAGGCTTCATCCTAATCAGCTCAAATTTCTGAAGGGCCACAGTAAGCTTATTTTCCTTGGTCTCCTCATTGCCCTCGCAAATCTGTGTGAGCTTCTCTCATATCTCCTTATGAGTTGTGCAAGTCTAGATCTTGCTGAACATGTTGTTGTCCAGCGTCTTATATAGGATATCCTTGGCCACATTGTCCAAATTGGCCTTCCTTTTGTCTCAACCCACTAAGCAGCACCCGCAGTTATAGCTAAAGCAGTGTTCGGCTTCATAATCTTGATTGGTCCATATGTTATGACGAACCACATATCATCATCCTGAGCCGCTAGGTGAGCTTGCGTCCGGATATTCCAGACGTCGTACTCCTCCTTAAAAAACATGGGAATTTTATTGTGAGAAATCTGTTGGGGAACCGTGGCGGATCCGAATAACGCCTCCCGGCGAGGCAGCGGAAGAACAAAAATTTGGCCGGGAGACGATCAATACAATAAAATCAAACACAACCATAGGGTGTTTTAGTTGATTACCTTGTTGGCAACTCGTGCCTGGCTCCGACCAGTTTCGCGAGGAAACCGACACGCTAGGGTTAGGGTTAAGAGTTGTGATTAATGTTATGATCAAAGCCTCCTAAGTCTACATTAAGTAGACAAGTAATAGACTTGGACCGGCCCAACGGGCCCGGGTCCAACGGATGAACATTCGGTTCATCCCTATCACCATGACTTCATCGTAACTCCGATCGCCGATTAGATCAGACCGATAGACTCAGTTTCCAAAACTGAATACTATGATCTGAAAAACCATTTTTCAGAACCCTAGTGCAAAATGACCGTTTTGCCCCTCAACAGCGGGAAATCACGATTTGACCCATGTTGACTTTTAGGAAGTCGCACTCCCCAAAATCCTCTTCCCATACCCAACACATTGAGCTGAGTATCCGTGTGGGAATCTCAAATCCAGTACTTGTGTGACCCTCAATGGTTCAGGGATACAGCTAGCCGTGGGCCCACAACCATTGTGGCTCCGGAATCACAATTCCGGACTTGCCCATCGGATCATGGTAAGAGCGTCTAGAAAAATCGCCCCATGATCCCCTAAGTATCAATGATAGTGCCTGCAAGAACCAGTTGGTCGTGTTTAGCGTACAGTACGGTCCTTTCAATCCATATATCCCGATCAGATCAACGATCATTGGTAAATCGAGAGTCGCTAAAGATCCGATAGCTATGCATACATCTTAGAAATCGAATAGTGACATCATGAGTGTAACTAGGTAAACCCATTTACCTAAAACACTTCTAGTACTCTGGCCAGATATTTATACACTATTATCCCCTCAGATAGCATAGGATATCCACGCATGTCTGCGACATTGGTAAATCGAGAGTCGCTAAAGATCCGATAGCTATGCATACATCTTAGAAATCGAATAGTGACATCATGAGTGTAACTAGGTAAACCCATTTACCTAAAACACTTCTAGTACTCTGGCCAGATATTTATACACTATTATCCCCTCAGATAGCATAGGATATCCACGCATGTCTGCGAGCGGTGAATCCTCGACAACGATGCATCGACTCCTACATGCATCGGGGTCTCACCCAATCCCACCGCCTAATGACCCCAAGTGAGTCGGCAAACGAGTCAAAGTGAGACGCCTATCATATAGAGTCTCAATGACGTTTCGAGTCGTGAGGACTAATCAGTACAACCAAG